>ML795200.1:63588-80499 GCA_009831015.1 Picea engelmannii | reverse complement strand
GAGGATCAAGACAAATTCATCAGCTTGAAGAGAAAGGATGGAAATGTTGCATTTGGAGATGACTCATCTGCCAAAATAATTGGAAAAGGTATAGTAGAGCTTGGAAGAAAAGACTGTCCTATTGGTTGAAGACTTGAATCATAATCTACTCAGTGTTAGTAAAATGTGTGATCAAGGATATACTCTCATGATTGACTCACAAAAATGAAAAATCAAAGACGAAGGTTCAGGAAGGTTTGTTGCAACTAAAACAAGAAGACCAAGTAACATATACGTCCTAAATCCATGAAAAATCTCCAAGGAAGAAAGAGACCATAAAAATGAAGTGTTATTAACTGTTATATGTTCAGGAGGAGCAACCCCAAAGAAGAGAGTGACCTTTTTCCATTAAACTTAGGGGGAGAAGCCCTAACCTTTGTCATTGATGTCAAAGGGGAAAATAAACTGGGATCATGATGACAGCGGGAGCATGAGTGTTTTCATCAATGACAAAGGGGGAGATTTTTGGAAGATTGGTTGTTGTCATTGATGTCAACCCTAGTCATTGGTTTTGGACCGCAAGATTGATGAAGTTATTTGGACATGAAGGACAATGCACATGAAAGAACAACACCCATGGATGGATAGTATGCATCATGTTGTTTCTGGTGGTAGGTGGCATGTCACGTCAATCCTCATGGTTAAGGAGAAATGAATTTTTGAAGATGACAAAGTGAATTGAAGAAGGAAGTACAGGTCGGCCCTGAAGATAATTAAAGAAAAGAATTACAAAATAAGCAAGTGTCAGGTCGGCCCTAATGTTAAAATGAAGTGACATAAAGGGTATAAATACATATAATTATACATTCATTTTAAGTACACACAAGTCGAATTTCAGAGGAAATATAAAGTAAAGAAAGTCGGATTTCAATGGAGGATGAAGTCTTTTGGTGATGTGTTCTAAGGTATGTTATTTTCGATATAACTTGTCTTCTAGAAATATTCAGGTAGTTAAATTGGTATGGTATTGAGAAGACATACCTAGGTAACTGTGGTAAACATTTCATCTATTTATTCACTATACTTTTGGAGATACACTCTATGGAAGATAGGGTTTTTTACTAGTCTTGAAGCTAGTAATAAACAAGTGTTCTAGGTAAAACAATCATAACTTCTTCATAGAGAATACAAATGAAGTGAGACCAATTTCATTGGAAATATTACGGGCTATAGTTTCTTATGTGAGAATTTCATAATCTTATGTTAAATATTGAGCATGGGGCATTCTGTACAAGTTCGCTCTCCTGAATAAACCAGAATTGAATAAGGTCTACCATTCTCTCTATAACTTCTTTTTCGGGAGGATTCAAGGAGTGAAAATTGGAGGAGTTTTAGAGAAACACATTGAGTTATATTATCTATAGGATCAAATTATTCTAATAAGTGAAGAATTGCAGAAGTTGAAGAAGTCTCGGGAAGTATTATCTGGTTCTACGTGATGGTTAGTTGATGGTGATGATTTAATGTAAAGTTTTATTATCTCTCATATATTCTTGGGTGGAAGGAAGGGGAAAGGATGGAGAGGTCAACCCTCTCTTGATATTGTAGGATTGTATCTTCCTTCTAGATTTTTATCCCTCCCTTTATATTTGGAAGTTGGAGCTACCTTTGTAAGTCATTACTTCCCTTGAACAATAACTATTGATTATTTCTCATATATTGTGCATGGTGTATTGTGGTGTATTGGTGTAACTCTTATACTATTTTTCATTGCTCATTGGATATAATTGAATGGTTTAAGTATAAGTTGAAAAAAAAAAATTGTACTTAATATTGATTCACCCCCCTCTATGTATCAATAATTGGTATTAGAGCGGGTTACCTTCAGTATAGTTTAACCACTGGAAGGAAGATCCTAAGAATAAATGGAAGACAACATTCCAAATGGGATTCCACCATTTGATGGAAGCAATTTTGAATACTGGAGTAATATAATGGAAACTTACTTGAAAGCTCTTGGGGCAGATGTTTGGTTTTCAGTTGCTTCAGGATACAATGCTTTGAAGAAACCAAAGACTGCATCTCAGGAGGAAGCAAAAAGGAGCAACAAATTGGCAATTGATACCATCCTAGATGGATTGACAGATTCAGTGAAATCCAAGGTGGGATCATGTCCATCAAAAAAAGAGATTTGGGACAAGCTACAAGACATTTATGCAAGGGAAGAAGCAGAAGAAGAGGAATAAGTTGAAGAAAATTACAACATCTCAAACTTCAAAGAAACAAATAGAGGTCAGTTCTTTTTCTTTAATTGTGAAGGAGTAGGACATGTTGAATTTGAATGTCCTCATCCAAGAATTGGAAGAGATGACACTGAAGAAGAAAATCATGAAGCAGAAATGATTCAACAAGAAGATGAGAATCTTAAAAAATTGAAGCATGCTAAGATTGAAAATAGAAAGCTCAAAGACACGCATACATAACTAAGAAATGAATTGGGTAGTTGTGAATATACAGTTGTAAGATTTAAGAAACAATTAGAAAACTTTGAGAAACTAAGAGAAGAAGCCATTTCCTTGAAAACTCTACTCGAAGAAGCAAGAATAATAGGAGAAGTAAGGAATGCCCAAATGATGAAGAAACAAGAAGATTGTGAGAAACTTGAACAAGAATTTGTCTCATTGAGGAAGAGCTTAAGAAACTCTCAAGTGCCAAAAGACTTAACACATATTGGATGCATGGGTGAAACTTCATACAAAGAAGATAAAAATACCAACAAGATCTTGAAGAAAGAGCTACACATACAATTGATGAGAAGTGGACCAGGATACGAGAAAGAAGGAATGATTAAAAAAGAGATGAATATCCAAGAAGACCTCCTACCTTCAGGAATCAAATAAGGTTCAATCATTATGAAGGAAACTACAGAAGAGTAGATGATAAACCCAGATGGACTACATCAGTAAGAAGGTCAGTTACTCCCAGGTATCAAAATTTCTTTCTTGGTCATTGTTATACTTGAAAAAAATTGGACATAAGGAAATTAATTGCAGAATCAATGAAAGGAACAACTATGCAAGAAACATGAATGGTGTAAACAAAAGATATGGAAATAATCGTGGATTTGTCAACAGAAGTTATAATTCATTTTCCCAATTGATGGACAAAAATATTGTATGCTACAAATGTAATTTTCTTGGTCACAAAGCACGAGATTACAGATATATGAATGAACATGTCTCTATAACAACCACAATATGAAGAAGGAAAAAGATTCCAAACAATGAAGATTTTTTAATAGCATTGATCACTGAAGAATGTAAAGAAGAAGATGAATGGTACATAGACAGTGGATGTTCTTCACACATGACCGGGGATCAAGACAAATTCATCAGCTTGAAGAGAAAGGGTGGAAATGTTGAATTTGGAGATGACTCATCTACCAAAATAATTGGAAAAGGTGTAGTAGATCTTGGAAGCAAAAATGTAAAAGCAAATAATGTCCTATTGGTTGAAGACTTGAAGCATAATCTACTCATTGTTAGTAAAATGTGTGATCAAGGATATACTCTCATGTTTGACTCACAAAGATGAAAAATCAAAGAAGAAGGTTCAGGAAGGTTGGTTGCAACTGAAATAAGAATACCAAATAACATATACATCCTAAATCCACGAAAAAGCTCCAAGGAAGAAAGAGCCAATAAAAATGAAGTGTTATTGAGTGTTATATGTTCAGGGGGAGCAACCCCAAAGAAGAGAGTTACCTTTTTCCATTAAACTTGGGGGGAGAATCTCTACCCTTTTCCATTGATATCAAAAGGGGAGAGAAACTGGGATCATGATGACAGGGGGAGCATGAGTGTTTCCATCAATGACAAAGGGGGAGATTGTTGGAAGATTGGTTGTTGTCATTGATGTCAACCCTAGTCATTGGTTTTGGATCGCAAGATTGATGAAGCTATTTGAACATGAAGGAAAATGCACATGAAGAAACAACACCCATGGATGGATAGTATACATCATGTTGTTTCTGGTGGTAGGTGGCACGTCATGTGGATCCTCATGGTTGAGGAGAAATTAATTTTTGAAGATGACAAACTGAATTGAAGAAGGAAGTACAGGTCAGCCCTGAAGATAATTAAATAAAAGAATTACAAAATAAGAAAGTGTCATGTCGGACCTAATGTTAAAAGGAAGTGACATAAAGGGTATAAATACATATAATTATACATTCATTTTAAGTACACACAAGTCGAATTTTAGAGGAAATCTGAAGTAAAGACAGTAGGATTTCAAGGGAGGATGAAGTCTTTTGGTGAAGTGTTCTAAGGTATGTTATTTACAGGTCATCTTATCATTTTTGCTATAACTTGTTTTCTAGAATGATTAAGATGGTGAAATTTGTATGGTATTGAGAATACATATCTAGGTATTGTGGTAAAAATTCCATCTCTTTATTCACTATACTTTTGGAGATACACTCTGTGGAAGATAGGGTTTTTTACTAGTCCTGAATCTAGTCATAAACATGTGTTCTGGGTAAAATAGTTATAACTTCTTCATAAAGAATCCAAATGAAGTGAGACCAATTTCATTGGAAATATTACGAGCTGTAGTTTCTTGTGTGAGAATTTCATATTCTGATATTAAATATTGAGCACGGGGCATTCTGTACAAGTTTGCTCTCCTGAATAAACCAGAATTGAACAAGTTCTACCATTCTCTCTATAACTTCTTTTTGGGGAGGATTCAAGGAGTGAAAATTGGAGGAGTTTCAGAGAACACATTGAGTTATATTATCCACAAGATCAGATTATTCTAAGTGAAGAATTGCATAAGTTGAAAAAGTCTCAGGAAGCATTATCTGGTTCTATGTGATGGTTAGTTGATGGTGATGATTTAATGTAAAGTTTTATTGTCTCTCATATATTCATGGGTGGAAGGAATGGGCAAGGATGGAGAGGTCAACCCTCTCTTGATATTGGAGGATTGTATCTTCCTTTTGGATTTTTATCCCTCCCTTTATATTTGGAAGCTGGAGCTACCTTTGGAAGTCATTACTTCCCTTGAACAATAACTATTGATTATTTCTCATATATGGTGCATGGTGTATTGTGGTGTATTGGTGTAACTCTTATACTATTGTTCATTGCTCATTGGATATAATTGAATGATTTAAGTATAAGTTGAAAAAAAAAATTGTAATTAATATTGATTCACCCCCCTCTCAGTATCAACAGAAGCACCTCCTGTGCCACTAGAGCCACCACTAGATACCATCTTGTGGATGATAGGTAAGGGAGAGAAAGACGAAGTGGAAGAATAAAAAAAGGTTCTCCTTGGAGCACTTTTTTGGGTTGATAACACAACGTTCCTTCTTCCTATCTCAGGAATAGGGTTAATTTCAGGTGATAAGCCTCTTCTTCTCCTAGAAAAACGAGGGTCTAAGGACATGAAAAGAAGATCAGAAAAAATAAAGTTACGGTTTATTCCTAAGTTGTCTATGTATAGCTTCCCAATGTTCTTGGGCATTTATGTCATGTTCAATTTCTTCCCATGAATGATTAAGCTCAGCTCGGGTATTAGCAATATCTAGGATGGTGTTAAACAAGTTTAAAGAAATGTCGGTTTGATATTGAAGACCAGGCTCAATATTAGGTTGTCTTGCAATAGGTACAGTCATTAAGAAATGAAACAGTCAAAGAATCAATATCATAAAAATAGATATATTCGATGATTCAATATTTGAAGAAGTGGAGGCACTATCTAATTCCTAAAGAATTTGTCTTGTACAGTGATAACCAAGCTTTGTAGTTTATTACTAGGCAAGAAAAGTTGGATCAAAGACATGCTAAATGGGTAGAAATTATGAAAATTTTTACTTTCGTTATTAAGTATATTGCTTGAACTGCTAACAAAGTTGCAGATGCTTTGAGAAGGAGGAGTTTGATTGTACAGGAATTCTAAGTGGAGACCTCAAGGAAATTTATCGAGAAGATCCAGATTTTAAGGAAGCTTATAAGGCATGCAAGAATCCTTTGTTGGGAGATAAAAGCCCATGGACTGAATAGTTAATCCAGGATGGATTATTGTTCAAAGGAAGCCAATTATGCATACCAAGATTCTCAATGAGAGATAACCTGTTGAAATAGAAACAAAGTGGAGGTTTAGCTAGACATTTTGGTCATGATAAGACATTTTCACAACTGAGTAACTCATATTATTGGCCGAGCATGAGGGAAGAGGTGAAAAAGTTTGTAAACAAATGAAAAATTTGTCGGTATGAAAAAGGAAGACAAAATAACACTGGTTTGTATCATCCATTACCAATTCCAGAAAGGTTGTGGGATGTAATCAATATGGATTTTGTTTTTGGATTGCCTAGAACTCAAAAAGGGAGTGATTCCATATTTGTTGTGGTGGAAATATTTTCAAAAATGGCACATTTCATACCATGCCAGAAGAAAAATGATGCTACACACATAGCCAATTTGTTTTTCAGAGAAGTGGTGAGCCTAAATGGATTGCCAAGGAGCATAGTCTCAGACAAGGACACCAAATTTGTAGGAAACTTTTGGAGGAATCTATGGAAGAGGCTGGGGACAAACTTGTCCTTTATTTCATCATATCACCCTCAAACAGATGGACAGACTGAAGTAGTAAATAGGAGTCTGGAAAACCTGTTAATAAGTTTAGTCATTGAACAAGGTCGTCAATGGGATCAGATTCTGGCACAAGAAGAATTTGCATTCAATAATTCAGTGAACAGAAGCACATGGAAAATTCCATTTGAAATTGTGTATGGTATACAACCAAGAGGGATTACCGAGTTGAGAGATCTAAATCAAGATGAGTTTAGAAGCGTTGGAGCAGAATATTTTGCAACAGAAATGAAGAAAATCCATGACAGAATCAGAGAACAGCTACAAGACAGCAGCCAAAATACAAGAATAGAGTTGATCAAAAGAGGAGAGAAGTTCAATTCAAAGTTGGATATGAAGTTTTAGCTCATTTGAGAAAAGAGATGTTTCCAAGGGGAACATATAACAAGTTGAAGATGAAGAATATAGGACCATGCAGGATTCTCAGAAAATTCACAGCCAATGCTTATGAAATTGAGTTTCCAGACAATGTTGGAATATGACCGATATTCAATGTTGCAGACCTGTATCCTTATAGGAGAGATGAGGTAGGAGAATTAGATGATCAGAAGGAATTTCAGTGGGAAGAGAAATTGCCCACAGTAGAAAAACCTCAGATGGAGAAAATCATTGAACAAAGAGATGGAAAGAATACCAGGAGAAAGACATATCCTGAATACTTTGTGAAATGGAAAGATCATCCAGTGGAAGATGCAAGTTGGGTCACAAAACCTGATATTTTGAAGCATGGAAAAATAGTGCAGGAGCTCATGGACAGGATTCCATGAATATTTTAACCAAAGGAGTATGATGCAGGAGCATCGCCTTCAAATTCAAAGACACAAGCATGGAGGAAAAGATATGAAATCTCAGCATAACAGAGTTTCAAATCGACATTTAAATCATAAGTAAATTGAGTTGTTGAGATATTTTTGGAAGAGCATTTTTTAAATATGCCTTGTTTGTAAAGTTGTATAGGACTGTAAGGAGATGCAGATATAGAATGTTGGCTCTTATCTGGTAATAATTTTTAGTTATTGTAATAGGACAAAGTAGGTAACCTCTAAGAATTTGATAGGATAGGTTGCAGACAGGATGAGAGAACTTGGGGAGCGATTCCTTAGATAGTTTGTTGTCACATTGTAAAATTATAATGAGAGAGATCAATAGAGCATAATATAGTAGAATAAAGACGCAATGGAGAACTGTAAGATTATGTAATTTGTTTCATGAATGAATAGAACAGACAGAATTGTCCCAAATCTTGGATTGTCTTCATTTTAATGTGTGATTGAATGAATGTTGCATTCTATTTATGTCATTTAGTTCATTTTCATTCATGTATGATTGCTAGAGAAGTTGATCGTATGAGTTCATGATGAAACTGGGTAAGTTTCAATTGTTTCTCTTCTGAAACTCGTATGCAAGGTGTGTATCTCGAACGCAAGGAGTGCATCGAATAAGTCTCAGATTGACTCAGAAGAGTTCAGAGAGAGAGCATAGGAAACTTAGACCATGTGCAAGGTGTGCACAATGTCAATAAGTGACCAAGTGTCGAAGAACCAAAAGAGAGGAATGCCAGGAGTGTGAAAAGAATTTATTTTCAAGAAATACTTCGAACTGAGTTATCAAAATCCCTGAATGCAAGGAGTGCATGGGAAGTCAAAATCCTTTAAGGATCAATCTTAGAAGGGATAACCCTTTTCATAAGTGTTGACGAGATCCAAGAGTCAGACTCGTAGGAGGAGAAAAGTTCGAGACCTTTGAAGACTGAGAAATCTTCTAAGTTGGAAGAAATGAGAAGCTCAGGAGGAGGAGTGATAGTGGTTGTTGGATCACAGTGCAAAGGATCAACGGTCGTCTAATCATAGAAAGGTGTACAAGCCTTAGCGCTTCGCACACGCAGGAGAGAGAACTTACCAAGGTTTGAGAATTGAGATTTCTGAAGTACGAAGAGCCATAGAGCCGAAGTAAAATATCAATCGTCCGATCATCTGAAGAAGATCTGAACCATCAGATCGTCTGAAGTAAACCTCAAGCATCAAATCGACCAAGTGAATCTAAGTCGTCAGATGCCGTGAGTTTAGAAGGAGGAAAGTTTGAGACTTGAGACTCCTGAAGCGCGAAGAGCTGGAGCGCCGAAGCAAATCTCAAGCGTCGGATCGTCCAAAGTGAATTTGGATCGTCTGATCCAGAAGAGACGTGGCATGAATCTGTGGACTTCGGGTAAAGTCCCGAAGTAGTTCATAGCTATTAGATCAATAAGATATGTGGCGTGAATTTATGGATTCCGTCTAAAGTCTCGAAGTAATTCATAGCCGTCAGATCAAGAGGAGACGTGGCGTGAATCTATGGACTCCAGGTAAAGTCATGAAGTAATTCATAGCCGTCAGATTAAGAGGATACATGGCATGAATATGTGGGCTCCAGGTAAAGAACCGAAGTAATCCTCGATCGTCATATCAAGTGGACATGTGTCAGTGGATTATAGCTTTCGAATAAAATCCATTGGGAACAAGGGTGAAGTTTGAGATTTGAGATCACAGAAGTCTAAAGACCCAAAGGAGATCTCGACCATTGATCGAGAAGAGGGCCATAGGACCATTGATCTAGTTGAAAGGTCAAACACCCAAAGTAGAAGCATAGTCATTGATTTAGGAGGATAGGTGTATGCAGATCATCAAATCTAGAAGATTGATGTACGAAGGAAAGCAGGGTTTGAGATTTGAAAAGTCTGAAGTCTGGAATCATGAAGGAGATCACATCCATTGATTTAGGAGGGGTAGATATGGTCCATAGATTTGGAAAGGGAAGATATGAACTATCAGTTCAGACAATACCATCAATATTGAGAGATCGATGGTCCCGTAGAATTTCGGGGATATGAGTTACATGAACTTTAAAACTTTGAGAGCAGGCCGCAATCCATACCGTGGTTTTGGAAACAGGACACATGGAGGCTCGAAGAGAATTGCGGATGAAAATTAGTTTGATCACAAACCCCTTTAAGTCGCGCCCGCAATCATGTGCTCACGTGAGTTCATTTCCCAAGGTAACATCTAGAGGGGGGCTTATCAGAAAAAGGAGCTAACACCCAGTACTTTGAGATTTCATAGGAGAGAGAAAGGGAAGGTTGTGGGTACCATAAGACCTGCACCAGAGAGTCAAAAGGGCCTGTGTTTAGATAAAGAACGAGACCATCAAGGTTTCAAAGAGTCGATTGACTCAAGAATCGGATATCCTTGAATGGGAGGTCATGTAGCCCTACGGGGGAGTAGGGGGTTGTATCACATATTTCTATCTTTGAGCCTCTAGTCTACAAGGAGGTCCCACCTACTAGTATTATATTATTAGCATAGTTTAAATAATAGGGCTTAAGTAATACTTTGCGGGAAAAATTCCTCGTTGCAATTTTAATCATCAACAAGGTCCTTTTGAGTGATTGGTTGTTTGTTTTCCCCTTGAAGATTTGAAAATGGTAAGGTTATTTGAGACCAGTTGACCCTTACTTTGCATTTGCACAGCCAAAACCTCAGTGGGTGGTTATTGAACCTCAAATACATCACCGGAAGGCATCGGCAAGTCAAGATCCCATAAAAACATGGTTGTTTTTTCCGACGGCTCAACTTCCTCTTGATCAACAATGTTTACCACCGAGCCACTTGATTTTTCGGTAAGGGAAACTTCGTCTAGGAACTGATTGGCCATTAAATTCATAGCATGCACCCATTGGGGACAGTCTCTTTCAGAATGTTTCTCTTGATGATAAGTACAGAAATATTTCGAGGCTACGTTACCCAGATCAATGTTTAAGTTGGTTGGGGGAGGCTTGATCTCTTTGAAAGGTGTACTTCTCTTGAAAAAGGGTTAATAGGGCCTTTGACCTTGGTTTCCTTCCCTGACACTTATGTTCATGTCTACAATTTCATTTCAAATTTTATTTATCATCCGTTGTAGGACTTCTATGTTTATGCTTCCCTTTGTGGGACTTTGTTATGTTTGTTTTCCCGAAGGTCTAGTCAACAACAGTCCCCTCCTAGGTGGAGGATGAACTTTCTTGTTAACTAGAGAGACCTGGCCCTCTTTTCATCCCTTCATTTGGAATTCAATCATTTTGGCTTCCTCAAAATTCTCAGCTAGGGTATGTTTAGAAGCCCTTTTTACAAGCATAGAAATAGAAGCAGGGAGAGCATTATCATATACCTGAATTTGAAACTCCTTAGTAGGTTTAGCTTCGGGTTGAAATTTGTTCAGGATAGTGGTAAACCTATGATTGAATTCTTTAAACTTCTCTTTTGAACTCATGGTGGTGATGAAGAGTTCATCCATCAAAGCTGTTGTGGTGGTTTCTTATGCAAATTTGTCTAAGAAATCTTTTTGAAACTTCGTCCAACTAGTTATGGACCCTACGGTCAAGTTAAAATACCTAGTTGACAATGAATTCTCAAAGGTATAGGGAATAATTATACATACTACATCCTCATGTTGTATGTTCATTAGTCTAATTGTGAGTATGAAATTTTTAATATGGTCTTCAGGAAATCTGGAGGTTTGAGGGTCAAACTTGGGGAGTAGTTTTTCTAGATGTCGAGGGAGATTATGTACCTGTCCTGGGATTTCCAAATCATCTCTCACCAACCAAGGTTGGTTATTCAGAGGTGGATTTACCCTCTCTTTGTTATTATCATTATTATCATCCATGTCGTCTGATTCTGAGAATGAGTAATCCGAGTTAAACCCTTCTTCATCAGATTCAAAATCATTTGATTTTGAGTAGTTATTGGCTAGTGTTTTGGGGATCAAGTTAAGGGGTTGTTCGATCTCAGTGAGAGAAAAATCTATCAAGTCTTCTATTGTGTGAAAAAAAACCTAGTCGGGGGTATCGACCACTAGTCTTCTTAATCGTTATAGCATCAATTACTGAAATAAAGTTGGAAGTAATTCCTCCTCAATCCAATCACATAACACCTTTGATGAAAAACAATATTTTGTCTCTGGTCCTAAATAAGACTTCTCAATTAATGTTGTTCAGAAATAGTTCTTTACAATTCCAAAAAAAAAGGTTTTTTCCCAAAACCATCGACCTCTGCTAAAAGGTCAATCCATTTATTTATAAAGAATCACTAACCAAAAATAGCTACTACAAGTTTAAGTTAAGTAAAACAAAATATCGCCACGTGGCGCTTGATCTCTTTCTTCTCCAAGAACCATATCATGGTTTTACGGGAGTGAATGACTCTTCTCATATCCCGACCACTTGATGAAGATATCCTCACATGTGTTGGCATAATGAAACCTATGCTAGTCCATTGGGGATGAAATCATTTCCTTCACTTCTACTGGACGTTATTTTTATTTTACTAATTTGTCACTCAATTGTTGAATAACTTCACAGGCCTTGATTGGATGATCCATAATTTTTTTAATTTGACCTGGCACTATGCTTGCCACCTGTGTGATATCTAATTCCCATTTTGAGTCTTGTGTTGCATGTTGCTTGACTATGTCATGAAATTTGACAAAGTCTTTGGGTGAGCCGAATTCTGGGAGGTCGATGCCTTTCATCTCCTGATTAATCTTTTCCCATCCTTTTTCTCACTCGACCCACTTCTTTTGTATCTCACGTTGAGTTTATTAGGCCATCTTTACCCATTATTCGGATGCTTTCCTGATCCAATTGATCGTGCTATCCCTTAGCAAGTGAATACCCTGCTCTTCGGTGTCTTGGACCTTTTTCACTGCGCTGACGTAATCAATTCTTTTTACCGCTTGGTATTCTTTTTCATACCACCTTTCCACGTCCTTGCAAGTTTCTAGTGCCATAAGGGTATCTTCTTGGAAATCGGCTATGATTGCAATGAAAAGATGTCGTTCATCTATGAACTTTGCATAAGCATCCTAGAACTCACTCCTAAGAAACATCGTCGCCTATGTTGAGTCTTGATAGTATTTCGTCAAATGGCACAGATGCTCCAACTCCTTTAGCGTAGTGGCCAACTCATTTTCATCTCTCCTTGATCGATCCAACGTGGCATTCGTGATAGCCATCCCTGTGTCCATGAGATCATACATCTTTGCATCTTCTGTAATGAGTTGCTTCTCCTCCATGGTGATGATAATTGAGCTATCCAGTGTGAGTCTTCTCTTCTTGGTGGTCCTCTTCATGATATCTTTCCTCTTCCTGTCATAAGCGATCTCCTGTATATCAATGACCTCATCAACAGGCTCAGGGAGTTTTTGTTCTCCCTAAGTTAGATTGTTTCATGTGCTCCATGTTGTGTGTATTTGTTCTAGGATTGGTTCCTGGACTTCTTTCATATGTTATGATGACTAAACCTTCATTTTTTGTTCATCGACTGGTGAGGTATCGACCAAAATTGAAGAACCAGGGATATGTTCAGTACTCACTTAGTAATCGGCTGCCAAGGTGTCGATCTCTTGCTATTGAACTTCCTCGTTTTGAACACCCGATCCTACATCATCCCTTGAGTTGTATTTTGGTGTCCCCGACAGGTCGAGCAACTCAGTGTCTAAGACAATTTCAACCTCATGCTCGCTCTATGGAAGGTTTTGAACTGGTGCATCGGGACTTGGGGCAGATGCTTTATAAGGATCCTTCTCCTCTATAATCGGTACCGTAGTTACCAAGGTGACCTCTGAACTCTCCTCATCATCATAGATGGTTATCAGATCAAACAGGGGGTTTGGTACACATGTTTCACCTAGCGTCCTTGAAACCTCAAGCTGGGTTAGAATGGTCCCCGATGATCTAATCTTTGGTGATGAAACTCTAGGGTTTTCCATATTGGTGACTTATTCCAGTTGTATTGACTCTAAGCCACTTATCTCTCCTATGATTGTGATTGGGTTGTCCGAGGGGATCCTCATCATTTCTACAAATTTAGTATCATTCTCTAACTATTGAATGACTCTATGGGCTCCTTCTAGTAACAAAACTCCCCTCCTTTGTTCCTCTGTGGTCTCTCCTGCTTTGATTTCTTCTCTAACCCTGAAAGCTTCTTGAGTCGACTACTCTATTGTCTCAACCTTCTCGTCCATGCTCATAGATTTGAACCTAGTCATGTTTAGGTTGGATTTCCTCTGTAATACCTCCTCCCAGTCTTGAGAGCATTCTGTAAAAATGCCATATTCAAACTTGTCATGCGCATATGGCCAACTGGATGATACTTGTGAAGTGTGTTGTGGGACCAAGCCTTTAGGGTCGTGCTTGTGAAAACAGCCTGTCAGGAACCTTAATTCAAGCTAGATCAGACCTTCTTGTTTGGCTTGAGCAGTGTCTTTAACTCTGTAAAACCCCACATGGAAGTTGTAGGGTATGAATGCTCGTTTCTTGTGCTTAACTAGTGTGGCTTTATAGCCCTGTAGGATTTTTGTGCTACTTATATGATTAGTATAATGCACTCATTAATCATCAATCTAGGATTCATAATCAACAGAGTTACAAGACACTAGTAAGAGAGGTAATTCTAATTTCACGAGTATAGACTAATCTACATTATGCATGCTGGAAATAAAGCAAACTGTCAAACTAAAACGCACTTTGGTTGTCCTTCACAGAGAAGCTACCTACTCCATTATGGCACATGCAAGTATGAGATGGAGTATTTTGATAAATCAACTATATTATCTGACCTGGAAAGCTAATTATGCAATCACACTCTGAAAAGGAAATCACACATCAATCATCAAGGCATAGCATGGGTAGTTCAATAGCCAGTAAATTGGGTATGTTGTGGTTCACAATAATCTATTGTGAACTTCACTAGTTCTTTTACAAATGTGTTTGACTATTGCAACCAACTTTTATATTTACTAAGAGAAATCAAATTCATAGAAACAGGGCATATGCAAAAAACAGAGTAAATAAAGATTTCAAGCAACTATATGATCAAAATCCTAAATTGAACTATACTACTAACATCTAAAACTGTCAGAGATAATGAATTAAAGTAAGAAATCCAAGCTTCAACTAGTCTAACAATTACACTACTAAAATTAGTTGCTAACACTAATCTACAAGGATGATGACCTCTGTTGGGCGGTGGGCCCTTGCCACATCAACAGGTCAACAACTGGAGTCTACAGTAAGTTGGCCTTCAATCTACACATCACTCTTACTCAAACCTCAAAACATGAAATTAAACTATACTAACAACTCAACTCACATTCATTCGTAAATGATCAAGACATGGAAATAAATGATATTCTTCAATTAAAATTCAAACTCAGGATATGTTCTACAATATGCAGCGTTGCTTCACATGTTGTGTTATTCTATCTCCCTATATATACCACCATCCTTGCCACGACTATTTAAACAGTCTCAGTCATGAAACACAAGGAGGTGAAATCTTTAGCAGATCAACAATTGTCAAATTTATCCATTCGGTTACATATTTTAAGCTTCATCCTCATGACACGAAGTGTATGAGGGTGAAGCCATAATCAAACTAGCTTAACATAGTATTTCTATAACTTTGATGATTTAATAAACATTCAACAATTATCTTAGGCATGATCTAGAGCTAAACTTGGCATACTCTGTTTCTTTTATTGGTACCAGATCGTGACAAGTGAGATACGATAGATAGTATCGGACCCGAACAACATGCAATTGATTGGTACCAGACTAGAACAGTCTGTGGACGTTGGTACCGGACTAGAAAGGTATGCGGACGTTGGTACTGAATCAAGACAATGAATGATCTGGCACATAAGTACCAGATGGTTTGGCTATCATAGAAGTGTCAGACTTGTCCAAAGGTCAAAGGCTATCCATGGCAATTTTAAACATTAGTTCATGAAATATTTAATCTCCTAGCTTAATAAACCACAAAATGCATGAATTCAAATATAGTTTACCTTATGACCTTATAAGTGACTAGAGGTAGTTTTCTTTATCATTTATCCAAGCTTAGGTAGGCCAAAAAGGTATAAATGAGGTGTATAATATGGTAATGGGGATGTCAATTTAGAGGCTCAACATTCCCCCATGCCAAAATCATTGCATTTCCTTATGCAACTGAAACATACTCAAAACATTTCAAAACTTGATACTCCATTCTCTTTACTCCAGTGGATCAATGATGTTGACAACTAAGGATTCTACTTTCAGCTCCCTTTTTATGACCCTAATGTATTGTAAAAGCCTTAGTACCTTCTTGAGCTTATTAGAAGTCTCTTCATGGTCATCTTGTAGTTGTTGGAGGGTTTCCTTCAGTTGATCATTTTCCTTCATGATATATCTATCCAGTAGTTGGTTTTCATTCACCTCTTGTTTTAGTTCCTGATTTTGTTTTTGTAGCTCCTCAATCTTCTTTTTCATCTGTTCTTTTGTTAAGGTCCTCATTGACCCCATTGTTTTCGGCTGGATGTGTTCTCTTTCTTCCACTTCCTCCCTCATCCCACACAAAGTAATAGAAACTTTCTCCTCAGTTAAGCTAGGGATGTCATATTAGACTGGTGGGTCTAGGGAAGGGGAGGTAAGATCTATTGGGTCTTCATGTGTAAAAGGACTGACAACTGCTTTTCCTTTCTTTTCCATGCTCCTTGTGGTTCTTTTATAAGGGGGTGATGGATCAGAAGTGCTAACAAGTTTCCTTTTCCTCTTTTATGTCTGTGGAATAGTTACAGGAGGTTGTTCTATGGCCTGTTCATCTTTATGCTTTGAGCTACTCTTCTCTTTCCTCAAGGGTTTTGAATTATGACCCTTCTCCTCAAGTTCTACTACTAAGATCTCCTCCACTAATTCAGATTTACCTTTCGATTCTTGACTTTTAAGAGTATTATTAACTGAGGAAGAGGTCCCTACTTGTTTACTAGCTGTTATCACTGAAATTTTGTCCACAAATGGTTGCAAGAATTCAGCATCGTCAAACAGTTATGAGGACATCCATGGACCTGAATTAACACAAAAGCATTTACAAAGGGTAAAAAACTATACAAAACAGTGACAAATTGAAGGGCGCTATGAAGACATTGGGCGCACATGCACATGCGCGAAACAGAAACACAAGATTCACGCACATGTGCACGATGCACGATTGTTGTCGCAAAAATCCGCGCACCTGAGAAATGACGCATTTATGAGAGTGGTCAGCCTCCCACCCACTTCTAGTTCAGCTTCCAAGTTGATTTGACACTCAAATCTGGACTGGATTCGACTAGGTGGTTGTTCAAAGACCTAGAAATGCCCTAATTAGCCTCTTTACACACTACAAACTAGTTGAACAATAACCCAAAGGAATGCTATAAAAAGGCCATGGATACA
>ML795200.1:28708-60703 GCA_009831015.1 Picea engelmannii | reverse complement strand
GATCTAAGCAAACTCACCAATGATCCTATATTGCATGACCCCACATGGCCTGCAATGCCCACCAAACTACCTTTAGACATACCCAAGTTTGAAGGAAAGGCAGGAGATGACCCTACCAACCACGTCATGACTTTTCACCTATGGTGCTCTTCCAACAGCATTATGGATGATTCCATCAGACTGCAATTATTTCAACTCACACTCACTGGCCCATCGGCCAAATGGTATGTAGATGAAAAATCAGGGTCCCATGCGACTTTTGAATCCTTGGACAAAGCATTTTTGACCTTCTTCCAATTACCAGTCCACCACGACAATGGTCTGGAACTACTCTCTAATTTCAAACAAACCTCAGCCACACATATCGCTGATCATATTCACGAGTGGCATAGGCGATGTAGTTTGTGTAAAGCAGAAACCACCAAACAACAGTGTCTTGACTGGTTTCTTAGATCACTTGTCTCTCTCCTGGGTAAGGATGTAGCTTCCGCCTTCCCTCAATTAGAAGAGGAAGCCATCAGTAAGGCTCAACAGTATGACCTCATCTATGCACAGTCAGGGTACTTATACACTGTACTTCCTGATCTCCCAAAACCTGTGCCATTTGGCCAAGACAAACCTGGGATGTCTCACTCAGTAGATGGACTGATTGGTAACACCACTCACCACGGTCCACAACCCCAACAACCACCAATGTATGGAACACCTCAATACCCACCGACACACAAGGGCACTTCTTATTACCCCCCACCCCCTTATCCACAACCATACCCTATTGCTATGCCTCCACCCATCAGTGGGCCACCGTTGGCACCCCCCATACACCCACCTATTCAAACGAGTTCTGGTACCCCCTCTACCTCAGCTTATAGTACTAGAGAAAGAAACATGCCTTCCTATGTACCTTACGGATCGTTACCCTCACAGAATCCGTACTTTCCTTTTCATGGTCCCCCACAACCCATGGCTCCCCCACATCCTCACGCTGGGATGAATTTTGTTCAACCCTCTCCCATTCAGCAATATCAAAATATCGAACAGCTGAATACGTAAAATCTGACCCATCCTTCGAACAATGCCAAAAATAAAGGATGAAATAGGAACAACAACAAACCAGGTCAAGGTGGGAATCAACCCCAGCAGAACCAACCCACTGGGGGCAACCAGAACCAAGGGAATCAGAACCCTCAGGGGGTAAATAATAATAGGCGTCAAGGGAGAAATAACAATACTATTAAAACCAACTTCCCTTGTGCACTTTGCAGTGAGTTCGGTCATTACACTCACCATTGCCCCCAAATTGCCGATTTCAAACGGTTGAAAGACTCATGCAGTCTACCCCATCCTCCAACACCGCCTGCCCCTCAGCAGGCACCACAACAATATGTGCAACAACCCCCCCTGTCATACTGTAGAATCCTATTCCACACCAAGGTGTGATAAACACCCAATAGGACATGCAACACCCCCACCTCAGGTGGGACAGTACCTCAACCCAAACAATCCAGCAGATCACACGATCCTCCTCACTAGTGAGGAAGAAATCCTTCTGCAAACACGTAATCGTCAGTATCATACACCTGCTGAGTCTCCTCCCATCCCTCCAGAGACAAACCATGCACCAACGGGACCCCCATTAGTGATCCCTCGCCCTAACACAGAGCCACCCCTTCGCATCCCTCGCATCCCATTGCATAGGAACGTCCACAACCCACAGGCTAGGGAAGCTCACAACTACAGTTTGGTTGATGACTTAGCACAATCCTCGGTTGCCATGTCAATATTAGAAGTCCTTCAGACTTGTCTCACTCAATGGAAATCATTACTTTTCACCTTGGGGGTAGTTGACCCCGCTGATACTCGACTCATTACATTTGATCTCGACAGCGGAGAACCTTGCCTTCCCGCCTTGATCGCTTTTCAAATCCTAGTAAAAATACGGAACATCATAGTTCATCGGTGTATCATCGATGAAGGTGCATCTACATGCATTATGTCCAAATATGTATGGCAGAAACTTGGTTCCCTCGAACTCATACCCTCTTCTATTACCTTACGAGCATATGATAGATGACCATCATCTCCTGAAGGACTCTTCCAAAATGTCCCTATAGAAATCGAGGGAAAAACCATTCTCATCGACATTGAAGTTATCGACACCCCACTCGATTATAATATCTTGTTTGGTCGTAGCTACATGTATGCTATGAAGGCAGTGGCCTCTTCCGTCTTTCGAACAATGATGTTCCCCCACAACGGGAAGATCATTACCATTGAACAAGTCTCACATTACGAGCCTTACCCATCTACCAACATCGATAACATTCTTCCTCTCATCCACATGAGTCATGACACATACCCACTCGTCGAGATGGGTCCTGGAATTTTCAAAGATCCATCATTGTTAGGAACTTACCATGGAGAACCACCACTCCTTCATCCTTCCAATCAAGTATGCATCATATCATCCAACGGAACTAACACAGAGGATACCCTTCCTCCTAGGGAGGCTTCTATCATATCTGACGTCCCACTAGTCGCAGAACTTCCCCCTCACGAGCCTCCTGCGAACTCATTGACCCCACTAATCCATGATTCCACATCCCCCCAAGGACATATCCTAGTTTGGGAGACATTTCCCCAAGCCATCACTCAAATCCCCTTCTTTTACCCTCCACCAAGCATCGAAGCTTTCTAGGTGGCCGCAATGCTTACCCTCCCTAATATGGTGTTAGCAATTCTGGTTTGGTATTTACATCCACCAGAGATGGTCCCTCGACCATCCCTTCCCCCCCAAATGAAAGGAATCCCAATGACGATTCCCATCCTTACTCCCACCATACCCTCTACACCCCCACTCACTACCCCCCCTGCCACAGCTGGGGGCAGGAGAAAGAAGAATGAGCCCACAACTCCGCTTCCCCCACGCATCCAACCCCCTTGCATGCTATGTGAGAAATATGGACACCAAACCAATAACTGCCCATCTCTACCAGAGTTACGGAATTTGATTCCACTCAATCAAACTCCCTCAACACTCACCACTCTAGCCAACACTACCACTACCACCTCCCATTCAAGTAGTAAAGGGTTGCAAACCAAATTCGCTTGCACTATATGTTCAGAATATGGCCATTATACCCACCATTGCCTAGCACTACCACACTTTCGACAGACATTAGCCGCAGTTCACCAATGCTTCCAGAGCGCACCAGTCCAGCTATGTCATCCTTACCACCAATAACTAACATCCGTTATGTCACAACTTTAGTCAATGAACATATGAGATGCCCTTGCTCTCTATGTGAATCATTAGATCATTTTACATACCAGTGTCCTATGATCATTGAATACAGGCAACGCCAATTGACCCTTCTTCAAAGACCCACAGAATCGATAGTTGACCTTACCTCGTCACTAGAGATTCTTCATGTCATTTCTCCCGAACCCGAGGCCCTTCCAATGCCTCCATGGTTCTTGGATGAATTATCTAAGGATTCACTCCTCAATCCCCCCAACTCTCCTGCTCATTTCCCTATGAAAAGTTTACATCCAACTACCACGGGTACTCCTCAGTACTTCGATATTTGGTTTATGTCGAGCGAACCATCACCATCTCCTTGCGTCGTTCCCCCTTCTTCTTCATCACCAGAGGGCAGCCACACAACAATAGTTACTGATATCACTCTTCATGACCCCTTGTATTCCCGCCACTTCCACTGTGACGAGGAAATACTTGAAGAGTTAAACAACCCTAACTACCCATGGGATTCACTACACCACCGCGCACTCTTCTTTCCACAGGAAGCCTCCATGCCTCCTAACCAACACCCCATATATGCGGTTGAAACCAAGGATTTTATCCCATCAGGCCCTATTGACTAGTTCAAAAACCCCATTCCTGCTCCTGAAGCTTTTGAAGAAGGCAACATGGAAAACATTTCCCTGACCATTAAAATCGACATTTCCATCAAAAATGTCGTCATCGAGGAAATCACCATTGGAGTCGCTTGCACTCCCCAAGAAATCACCGCCTATAAATCCCTCTTCCAGGAATACCGGGATATTTTTGCCTGGTCATACACAGAAATGCCTGGCCTCGATCCCTCTATCATCGAACATCGCATCGACACCTAGCCCGACATTACACCAGTTCGTCAAAAATAGCGACCGCTACACCCATCCAAAGCAGCGGCCATCAAAGTTGAAATCGACAAATTACATGCTACCGGGTTCATCTACCCCATCGCCTATACATCATGGGTTTCCAACCCTGTACCCGTTAACAAAAAAAAGGGCACTATCCGCGTCTGCACGGACTTTCATGATCTCAATCACGCATGTCCCAAAGACAACTTTCCAACGCCTTTCATCAATCAAATTATCGACAACTGCGCAAGCCACGAGGCTCTATCTTTCATGGATGGTTTCTCTGGTTATAATCAAATTCAAATTCACCCAGCTGATCAGTACAAAACCGCATTCACTACCCCTTGGGGTACTTTTGCATATCATCTCATGCCTTTTGGCTTAAAGAATTTTGGC
Source organism: Picea engelmannii (assembly GCA_009831015.1). NCBI lineage: Eukaryota > Viridiplantae > Streptophyta > Pinopsida > Pinales > Pinaceae > Picea > Picea engelmannii. Next base: position 56,158 of record ML795200.1, on the reverse strand, counting down.
ACAACTTTCCAACAGGAGATGACATACATCTTTCATGATCTAGCTCACATCATCCTCGCATACTTGGATGACCTCACAACTCGGTCCAAGAAACGCACCCAACATCTTGATGATTTACGAATCATCTTCCAACGGTGTCGTCAGTACAACATCCGCTTGAATCCCCTCAAGTGAATTTTCTACGTCATCGCGGGGCGCCTCCTTGGATTCATCATTTCTCAAAGCGGTATTACTATGGACCCCCTCAAAGTCCAAGCTATCACCGAAATTCCACCTCCCCAGAATTTATGTCAACTTCAGAGCCTACAAGGCAAGGCTAACTTTCTACGACGATTTGTCCCAGACTACGCCATTCGCGCACACGGCTTCCTTTGCTTACTATGTCATGACATCCCATTTCACTGGGATGAACATGCCCAACAGTCATTGATGATATTAAAATGGTGCTCTCCAATGCCCCTTTAATTAGTGCACCTGACTACAATTGCGACTATATCCTCTACATATCAGCATCAACTATTTCAGTAGTAGGAGTTCTCATTCAGCTAGGTGATGGCAATCGTGAGCATGTTATTTATTACATTAGTAAAAAACTCTCAGGGCCACCCTTGAAGTATAAACACGAAGATAATCTAGCTCTTGCAATCATCCTCGCAGTCCAAAAACTGTGTCACTATATTCTGCTTCGCACAACTAAGGTTGTAGCGGATTCCAACCCTATGCAATACTTGCTCAGTCGTCGGCAAATTAATGGAAAATTTTCTCAATGGATCGTTATCCTTCAGGAGTACGATATTGAATTCTCAACACTCAAGAGCAAGAAATCCCTCAATCTCGCCGAACTTATCACGACTCTCCCCTCTGACACAACCAGTGCACCCGTCAATACCGACTTTCCCGACAAACACCTCTTTTACATCACTTCAGATGATCCTTGGTATGGTGACCTCCTCGTCTACCTCCAAACTCAAAATTTCGATAACCACCTTTCACGAGATGATCGTCGTTGTATTCGCCACCAGGCCCCCCACTACCTCCTCATCGGAGACATCTTATACCGACGAGGGGTCGACACCATTCTTTGTCGATGCCTGACCATTGACGAGGCTGATAGAGTCTTGAACGACTGCCACAGTGGCGCATGTGGGGGTCATCTTTTAGGAATATCCAGTGCTGAGAAGATTATCCGAGAAGGTTACTTTTGGCCTACCTTGTTTCATGATTGCATTCATGTCGTGAAATGATGCGAGAAGTGTCAGCTTTACACCAACAAAGCCTGAGCACCACCTACTCTTCTTCATCCAATCATCACTACCGGCCCTTTTTGTAAATGGGGCATCGACTTCATGACTTGTAATCCCCCCTCCAACAATGGTCACAAATACATTATTGTCGCAGTTGATTACTTCACCAAATGGGATGAAGCTATGCCCACCTTCAACAATACCGCTGACACCACAACACGTTTTTTCTTTAACCATGTCATATCTCACTTTGGAGTACCACTCCAACTGGTATCCGATCATGGGAAACACTTCGAGAATGAGATTTTCGTCGAACTCTCATCTCGGTTAGGATTCTCCCACGAATTTGCCTCACCATATTACCCTCAGTCTCATGGATAGGTCCAAGCAGTTAACAAGGTCCTCAATACCATGTTACAGTGCACAGTTAACAAACATAAGACCAATTGGCATCATATTTTATTTTCCGCGCTACGAGCTTACCGTACGGCTGTGAAAACAGTTATTGGTTTCACACCATTTCATCTAGTCCATGGGGTTGAGGCCACTCTTCCCATCGAGTGTGAAATTCCCACCTTACACCCCGCAATTGAGCTATTACCTGACACTGCTCCAATGGAGCAACGCTTGATGAACTTAGAGTCTCTGGATGAAGATCGTCGATCTTCATTACAGAACAATGAGGTAGCTAAAAAATGATCAAAGGATACCTTTGATCGACATGTCAACCTTCGCTCATTTCGCGAAGGCGACCTCGTTCTTGCTTACGATATCGTTCATGATACCTTTGGCCATGGAAAATTTGAGTCACTATGGCATGGCCCATATATTATCCAACATTGCCTTACCAAAGGCGTATACATCCTGGTCTCTCCCAAAGGCTTCTCTCTCAAAGAACCCGTCAATGGGTTGTACTTAAAGAAAGTTTATGCTTAAACGTAGTCAATCTACTTTAGGTTATTTCTTTTATAGTGTTTTTAATCTTTTTCCATCCCTCACGTCTAAACTATCATTTGTGCTATTGATAGATGCTTCCTCCACTGGCCTACCACATCGATTACGTCGATGGCGCCATCCGTTGGACACAAAATCTCACTTCGGTCGCTTGGGCTCTCTACACCCCCTCACATGAAATGCTCCATTCGAGCAACATATGTTTGGGTTTTGTGACCAAAAACCAAGCTGAATACAGTGTCGTCAATGGCCTCCTAGTCGATGCCCAACATCATAGTATTCGTCACCTTAGCATCTTTCTCGACTCACAACTAGTCATGCTCCAGCTCAACAATGTGTACCGCGTACATGACCCTTGCCTCTTTCGCAAATACCTGCAGGTTAGACTGTTATCTCGCCATTTTGATTCCATTACATTTACAAATATTCCAAGACAATTGAATCAAATTACAAATAACCTAGATAATATTGTGTTAGACTGGAATATATCACATCAAGATACCTCTACACATCCATAACATATCAAAAACTTGTCACAGCATATATAGATTAGACATCATCAACACATTAACAAAACACATGTAAACACCACATAGATATCAAAATGTATACTCATGTATATATAAAACGGTCCACAGTGCCGTCCAAGTGTTTACATACAAAAATACAAGTATCTGCAGGCCAGTGACACACCTCGGTACAAAATGGGCTCACCAACCTATATACAAAAACACAATAAATACATAGCGCACCACTCAAGGTGCCTCTAGAGCACCACCGCCTGCCCCTCCCTCAAGTGGTGGTTTCCCACCCCCTACTGGTCCCTCCTGCCCCGACAGTAGTCGTTCGGTCATCGCAACACCAGCTACTACTGCCCTCCATACCATGTCCCACCATGGCAGTGGAATCCCTACACACTGCTCCAGGATTCCCTCATCCTGGATGCGAGACCACATGCCCTTAGGCACGCCCTGTAACACAGCCTCCAGGCGACGACATATGTCCTCAAAATATACTCCGGCATTTGTTGGAGGAGCATGTGATGGCCCAGCACCAGGATCATCAAACCAGTGTCTCCTCATTTCTCTCTCCAGATCAGCTGGTCTCACCGCAACGTCCTCATGCCGACGTCTCTTTCCAACCCATGATCCCCCCCACAGCGGTCTCTCCGGATCTTGACGAGCCGACGCTCTCCGCAACTCCACCTCGTACCCGCAAGGTGCCACATCTGCACATACAAACAAACAAGAGATAGTATCAGCATCTATATCATACATATATATCATGCTATCTCACAAAAACATATATATCAAAATCATCAACATACCTCGTCAGTCAAACACCTCCCCTGGAGGCAACACCATATCCGGATCCTCCCGGAAGTCAACCCCAGCATAGGGGTACTACAATAACACCTATGGCATCTGCCGCCACACCTGTTCCGCCTCAGTAGTAAAGAAGTGGCTGCCCTCACCACCACCATGGCGAAGAAAAACAACCACCCACTGCTTTAGTCACGGCTCTCATGCCCCAAGCGCACCCAATAAAATCCTAGGGTGAAACATAGGCACCCTCTCCAGAAACCAGGCCACCAAGATGGACCCGAAGGAAAACTCTCTGGTATCCGTGGACCGATAGTGGTCCAACTACCCTACCATCCTGGCATGCAGCGTAAGCCCCTAGGTGAAGTGCTCACCGGCCAACACTCTCTTCTTCACAATCAGTTGACCACCACTGATCCGCTACATCGCCAGAGACCCATAAACTCTCAAAATCATCGCTGTTATGCAGTGATGAGCTAGGGCATCCATCGCCCCAATGCTCACAACAGTGCCAGACATAAATTTCAGCCTTGAACAGTATCTTCGGCCAACTATCGCTAGCGACACATCCCTCGGTAACACCGGCTCCGCTAGTAGGGGCGTTCCCTGAAACGGGAGCCCAGTCAAAAAATACACATCCTCCACCGTAGTGAAGGCAATTTTCTCTCCCCACACTATGAAACAATGCAAGTCCGGACTCCACATCCAGATAAGGAACTGCAAGAGATACTCCTGCGCCCATATCAATGGATACTCAAAGAACTTTAGCAGCCCACAGCCTGCCAAAGTCACACGTACACCTGGCTCCTCAATAGCCACGGCATCTCACAGCTGGGACTAATCCCACTCTCTCCAACCAACCGGCATCGTGCACAATGCTCACCTGCAACCACATAAAACACTCCTAAGTCATCCAAATGGACCATCAACAACATCAAACAGATAAGTTTTACACCCATCAACCTTGCCTCCAAGGCGCGACTGTTTAAACCCACAGGCACGCACACGTGCGCGCCTGTTCACTCCATAGGTGTGCACATATGCGCGTCTGTTCACTACACAGGTGTTCTCTCAGGCGCACATATCCATCCTTCGGGTGCGCACATGTGCGCGCCTACTCAACTTACATGCTTTCTCTAGAGCGCGCCTGTCCAATACACAGTCGTGCACACATGCACAGCTGTGTAGCCGACAGGTGTGCACATAGTGTGCGCCCTTTTCCACCTTACCGGTTCCCCCATGCGCATTTATCCGGTGGGCAGGCACGCATGTGTGTGTGCCTACTTCTGGATCGCCCGTGCACGTAGGGCCCACAGTCATAAAAACTCCAATAAGACCCTTCGTACAGCCCCTGCCCAAAAAAGGAAACCCTAATTCTATGCAAGATGATCAGACCACTAACCTGAAGTTCGTTGGTCCTCGATCAGATGCCTCGTCTTCCCAGAATCTCAAAATCTCCTCTGAATACTTCTCGTCCAGTCACTATAGTAGCAAGTACAAATGAGGTGGCAATGTGGGCCCTATAGCTATATATAGGCCTTTTCCAAACTTTCACTCACCATTCCAGGAGCTCCGGGCGTCCATTTCTCGATCCGTCTTCAACCACGAGATCAACATCCCGTCATCTACATCATGACAGTCCCTGGGCCTCTTTTCATCCTAAGCCCCTGGGACACCATTTTTCATACCCTGACCAGGTATGCATGCGCATATTCAAAATTCTCAAATAAATGCTCATATGTTCAATTCTCTTCAGATATTGTTCACGTCGGGTATTTGGTTTTCATGTGTGCAGGTACTTGGTCATCATACATCAACGCAACCCCTTCAGGTATATACTCGGCACTATCATGTAGGCATTCTCTCCGAATCTCACTTACATCTCCAGTTACACCCTCTGACATTTGCCTCTAGGATCCCCATTTTCGGCTCTGCAGTACCAACACCTCCATTTGCATCTTTGGTACTGTCACCTGGTAGCACTCTTACCCACGTGATTTGTCCCATTCATAGCACCCTTTTGCGCTTTTGACACTCATGTTGTTTTTCCAAACCCTTTAGGGATGGAAATCCCGATAGTCTTACATCATGTCGCGAATCAACCACATACTCCTTCTCCTCATTTTGCTAGCTTTCCCAAAAGGACTCCCATATTATCTCTTCACAGTTCTATTTTTGACTGCACTTCCGCAGTATCATGAACCCTCCACTTCATCCACAATCATTTTTCCCATCTCTAAATTTCCCTTCATTTCACCTACCTCATACAAAAACCCACCCATGGGGCCCCCACCCTCCACCAGTTCTCCAAGAAAACTGTGCCCTTCCCAGGCCAACAATCTCACATTGGGGCACCCGTTTCTGTATTTGTACACTTATCCCAAATTATTCTTTATTTATTTTACAAACACCTTTGTTTCCTACAATTACCTTACCTTTTTTTCATCACCTTAGGAGACCTTCTTTCCTTTTTGTCCAACCGCAACCCATGTCACCCTTGGTTGGGGCACTACTTATCATCCACCCTTGACGACATCGTCCATATCTTCAGAGTACCCCACAGGCCACTTAACTCTTCGCTCTGAGTTTATTCACTTTGTCATGCCTCTGGCACAACTTATCCCTTGTCTTTTTGTCCCCCTGACACTCGACCTCATTGAACGGTTGCGGCCACCTTTTATCTCACATGTACTCCAACCAAGGGAATTCTTGAGTCTTCCTACATCTTGACTTCGTCCATGTACCTCCTCCACTTCCTCACCTCACCTAGTAGATTTCACAAAGCCATTTTCTTCTGAGAGTCGCGTCCCTCTTTTTGTCGACATCATCTCAGTTTTCCAGAAGGGCGACAATATCTTGATTCTCATTCCCCATCCAATGAGAGATATCGGATGACACGGGGAGAACCAAAATTGCTCCTTGCTGTCTTTGACCCCCATAACATTTGACATAAACACTTTCTCATGTTACAGTGGGTCTTACTTTGCGACTATTGCAGTTAGTTCTTGTACTTGCCGAAGACCTCTGAACTTGGTCGGGCTATCAATGCCTACAGAATCCGTGATACTTCTTACAGATGTCACTGCCTACGATTTAGAGTATGTTCCTCCACAGAATTGTCTTCTGCCTTAGTTTTGACCACCCCCGAGGGTGTTGCAGTTGTCTACATCAACACTTCATTCCTCTTTTTGAGTTACATGACACGAGCATGGGGCATGCCCGCCTCGTTTGTACACAGTTTATTTTTTACACACCTCATGGAAGGTTGGGTTCTACCGGTTCCTTTTTCCCTCCAACGAATAGCTCTGGAAAATCCCACTATCTCTCTCTCTTACAACAACATTCTCAGTAGAAGAAACATTGATGTATTTCGGCTATACGTATGCTCCTAACCTCATCCATCAGGGGGCATCTATTATCACTGAAATTTTGTCCGCAAATGGTTGCAAGAATTCAGCATCGTCAAACAGTTATGAGGACATCCATGGACCTGAATTAACAGAAAATAATTTACAAAGGGTCAAAAGCTATACAAAATAGTGACAAATTGAAGGGTGCTATGAAGACACTAGGCGCACGCGCACATGCACGAAACAGAAACGCAAGATTCGCGCACATGCGCACGATGCGTGACTGTTGTCACAAAAATCCGTGCACCTGAGAAACGGTGCATTTATGAGAGTGGTCGGCCTCCCACCCACTTCTGGTTCAGCTTCCAAGTTGATTTGACACTCAAATCTGGACTGGGTTCGACTAGGTGGCTGGTCAAAGACCTAGAAATGCCCTAATTAGCCTCTTTACACACTACAAACTAGTTGAACAATAACCCAAAGGAATGTTATAAAAAGGCCATGGATCACTTCATTTTTCAAGGAATTTCATAGCAAAGTTATGCTGCCATTATTCTCTTGAGGAATATTCTATCCTTGCCAAGAGTATACTTGCATCATTGCTTTGGTTCAATCCATCTCACCCCTTGATTGGATTAGCAAAGAATTCTTTCACCATTTTCATTTTCTTTTTCAAAGTTGTAAGAAGAGCTTATTTGTGGGGGTCCAAGAGCCCTCCCTTGGAGGAAGAAGGGACTCATAGTCCCATTGCTTGTCGGTGTTTTCTTTCACTAATATCAGCCTTATCATTGGTGACATGGATCTCATTGTTTCTTTTGTCCTTATGTCCTTATGTTTATGAATTTAGTTGTTGTTTTATTTCTTCGTTTAATTCTTAGTTATTGTTTTATATTTCTTTTTCTAACCCTTTTCCTTGTAGTTGTCCTGCTCAACAAACCCAAATGATCTTGCAAGCACCTCTATTTTTTTCACTAAGGTGACGAAAGAGGCGCAACACTAGCTTTATTTCTTTGGCTCGCTTCTTTGGAGGATGATGGAGATACCTTGTATTTATTTCCCTTTTTATCCTCAGGTTCCTTATCTTTATCTGGAGCAGGCTAGGATTTCTCTACAGGTTCTTTTTCTGTGGAAAGGTGTTGAGTGATGAGGGTTTTCCAACTAAACCCTTGCTTCCCGATTTCATGTATCACTAGCTTTTTGATAATGCCCTGATGATAAATGCTAGTCTTCTTAGTTTTAGAAGAGGATTTGACACCTCTCAACATCTTGTTTAGGCTCATCCATAAAAAAGTATGGAAATTCAATTTCAGGACCTCCTTCAAAGTGCAACAAAAGCCTAATATGATATAGGAAAGTTACCTCATACCTACCTTCACAAGTGAGGAATCATTGAAGATTGGAAAGCATTGGATGATATTCTTCCTTGATATAGTTTCTAGAAATCCCCTTTTTCCAATCAGGGTGTTGATGGTCTTCCTTCAGAAATATTTGGCACATATCTTTATTGATTTCTACTCCTTTGAAATACTTGGCTTCTCTACTAGGTAATCCTATGGCCTCCCTTAAAGTTTCTTCATTGATTGTTAGATGCAAATTGCCCGTGTGTACAATATCTCCATCGTAACTCTATATAAATGCATGAGATACCCTCTCATGACATCTTGTGAATTTTTCTAAAAATGGCATCCATCCCACTCTAGAATACTTATCTCTACATAGTTGGATCTCCTCCATCTCCCTATAAATCTGGAAGACCAGTTCATGTCTACTCACAACCATCCTTATAAACTATGAGTGCAAACTAGGTTGTAGCGTAAGAGTTTTAGTCAACTATGAGCGTAAGGGTTTGGTACTGGATATCACAGAGAGGAGTAGGTTCTGAACTGGAGAAATATGGGTAATGGAAAGGAAAAATAGTGATGGCGTCAATAATTCGGAAGGTGTGTTTAAGTAAATATGTTGCGAAGAAACTTAAGATGATATGAGGCTCATCCGGATGGCTTCGCCACCCAGATAACCCATTTTATTTATGCCCGTTAGTGCAATGATGGGAATGAGACGTTTGGTAGAAAAACATTATTGTTGATAGGTGATTGGACCTCTAAGCAGTGAATTTGATGTGACACGAGGTAGATTCGTGATTACTTAAGGATGAAGCACATTCTTGGTTTAAGTTCGTGGCTCATTATTACTGGGCATGCTCATTTCAGTTCATACCCACATCCATACATTGTGATTTTTCCCTCAACATCTTTTCAAGTGCTTATGTGGTGAGGAAATTGATTAAGGTTAAGCATATGGGTATGAGGGAAGTAAAAGTTAGGTGCATGGTTTTAACAATAAGGCCATAAGATCTAGTATACACTTTCATACTTATTGTAGTTTTATAAGCACAGGAAAATAAATAATACCATGTTAACTTTGATTTTACCATTTCATAACCAATACCCATAGCATATGTGATTGCCTTTGTATTTGAAGCTTGCAGATTATCAGAGTTCATCTTTTTAGGCTGGAGTTTTCTGGAGGCTTAGTACTGGAATTTCCTATACTTTATGAAACTTCTTTATTATGTGTCTGTATTTGAATTTCTTCCTTTATGTATGGTTCTGCAGGATTGTAAGGTGATCATGATGGTCTCTGAAGATGATATGTGAGTCTAGAAAAGAGTCCTAAAAGGGTCTCTTTGACCCTCCCTCGTGCCAAAGGTGTTACATATCCTTATGCAAAAAGATATGACACACTGTATCACCATGGAAGAAAATTGATAAGAGAAGAGAAACCAAATCAAATTCCAAAAGTACATTTGTCACCTAGCATATGATACCATGCCCTATTTGTTGTTTAAAAATGAAATTGCCTTTCTTCTGATGACTTAAGTACATCATTCAGCAATGAAAACAAGGAAATTTGGTATTTTTCCATAAGAACAGATCCCACCTAACTTTCTTCAGAGATTTACTATCATTAGATGTTATGGATAAATTTCATAGTATAAGTGGATTAGAATCCCTAGTTAGGGTCCCACTCTTAAGAAGTTTCCTTCTTAGGTAATGTATGATTTAGATGTCAGACCGGTAAAGTTGACTTAGGGTAATTATCAAATGGAAATTTGCTTATAGTATTCATTTTGTTTGTTAATCTGGAGTTTGTATCTTATAAATGTAAACAGTGACATTTGCTTGTCGTATTCATTTTTTAAATGACACAAGTGAATTTTTCAATCAAACAAGTATAAATGAGACATTTCTCAACCAAAACCTACTGCCAGCAAGCCTGTTCAGTACTTCGGTGGGGTAGTTGTGATATTTAGTGAGAGACATACCTTCCCCAGGCATAGTGCCCCATCTCCAACAAGTTTGTTCAATACCCTGATGGGTTTTCCTTGTCATACCACATTTCGGTACCTGCTGCCAGCAAACCTGTTCAGTATCCCGGAGAGTTAGTCTCTTAAACCCTTTTTCCATCATAGGCTTCTTGTCCATAGTCACCTAATTTAGTTTTTGTTAAAGAGTGATTTTGCATGGTTATAGGGGAGGCTCGTTTGAAAACCCTTTTATAGGCTGGGATGGTATTGGGTTAGAAGGTATACTCTCTTATTTGAATGTCTTTAAATATTTGTCTGAAGGAAAAATAAACTTATGTATGCACATTATTTCTTTAGAATGATCTAGATGTATGATTTGTCTGAGTTTGTCCATAAGAGAATGAACTAAAGTTACCTTAGGGTACTGATACATCCTCTTCCATAAAAGTTTCCTAGTGTGACCGCGACAGAGGGTGTTCATATACTCATATGCTACTCTTTAGTAAAGATAATCCAATGATCATTGTTGAAGTCTAGTTGGAGTGAAATAGTTACTTGTAGGCTAATATTTTTAATCCCTTTAATCATGTTGAAGTACTGATGATGTTTGTAATGGAATTTTTTTATCAAGGCAACCTCTAAACTCTAAATTTGGTTAAGCATGGTTCCTTACAAAACATAGGTAAAAGATTATATCTTCTTTATCAAGCAACAGAACCAAAAGAAATTAAAATACTTCTTTTTAGCCAGCAACAGAACCAAAAGAAATTAAAAAACTTATTTTTAGCCAGCAACAGAACCAAAAGAAATTAAAATACTTCCTTTTAGCTAGCAACAGAACCAAAAGAAATTATTTCTTCATAAGAGATGCCATATGATGTTGCAGTCATCTCCTTGGTTCCATCTTAAGTGGTTATTGCATGGATTCACACTTCATATTAATTGACATAAGATATTGAAATAGGCATAGCATTCTTTGTCAATTAGGTGATATTTCCTGATAGTACCGTATAAGGACATACTTCTGGTACCGTACCAGCACAAGACTGTTGGTACCGGACCAGAACATAATTTATGGTATCGGATCAGCACTGCTGGTATCAGACTAGAACAGAGTATTTTTTATGCTTACAAACTGATATTTTAGCAATTTCTTGAAAGATCAAATAAATTATAGAAATCTACTAACAAAATAAAATGAAAAAGTAAAACAAAGGAGGTAAGAATCCATTGTTACCTTAAGCTTATTAACAAAACACAGTCCACACACCTATGTACAAAATTTTTAAAAGTAAATCAATCGATCAATGTGGATCAGTGGGAAGATATCCTTCCTTACTGATCACATGCACATCTGAATTATGTAGTACACGTGTCAAAAATTCCTCTTTTGACAAGGGCTTGTTATAAATTCTCAATCGGCGCCCATTCACGAGTAGGGGTGTCTGATGTTCATCAATTGTATTTATCTTGATTGAACCATTATCATAGATAGTGTCAATATCGTAAGGTCCCAACCAACGAGTAGTTAAATTGCCTTTGAAGTTATTGAACCTGTTGTCATACAACAAGGCCCAATCTCTCGGTTGAAATTTTTTCTTTTTGAGATACTTGTCATGCCATTTTCTTCTCTTCTCTTGACTAAGAGTGGTTCTTTGAAGTGCTTCCTTCCTGATTTCATCCATCTCATTAAGCTGCAAGAGCCTTTGTTGTTGGGCTTCATCTAAGTTCATGACAATTTGCACAACAGTCCTGAAGGTTTTGATCTGGAATTCTATGGGGAGAAGCACCTGCTTCACGTACACCAACTCGTAAGGTGTATGTCCTGTTGTATTCCTCCAGGTGATTCTATAAGCCCATAAGGATTCTAATAATATGTCAGCCTAATCCTTGTGGTGTAGCTGCACTATTTTAGTAAGAATGGACTCAATGACTTTGTTGGTAGATTCTACTTACCCATTCGCCTGTGGATGATAAGGTGTAGATTTCATGTGCTTGATTTGGTACTGTTATGTAACAGTTTTGACTATATTAGAGGTAAATTGAGTCCCCGATCAGTCACAATTTCTCGAGGTACACCGAATCTAGTAAAAATGTCATTAAAAAGGAAGTCTACTACTGATTGTTCACTTGCAACTAGTAAAGATTTTGCTTCAACCCACTTAGTCGCATAGTCAGTACATACAAGTATGTACCTTTTCTTTTTAGATGCAGGATTTATGGGCCCTACAAAGTTTGATTCCCATTTTTCGAGAGGTTCAGTGACTACTTGGTCTTGAAGTGGCATTTGGTCTCGTGTAGTAGGCTTACCCATTCATTGGCATTCATCACAATTGGATACATAAGTTCTGGAATCTTTGAAAATAGTAGGCCAATAATAACCAGATTACATAACTTTATAATCAGTGATATTGTCGGAAAAGTGGCCTCCATAAGGACCATCATGGCAGGCTTGCAGAATATCATGGATCTCATCTTCCCTTACACATCTCCTGATTACCAAATCTAGTCCTATTTTATAAAGACAATCATCATGCCACATATAGTTTGCACTTAGCTAAATTGCTTTTTGTTTTTTTCTAGGAGACAATTTCTGAGGCATCTTCCTTGTCACAATATAGTTAGCTACATCTTCATACCAAGGGGTAAATGTAGAAATAGAAAACAAATTTTCACGAGGGAATTTATCATCTACTGGTGCATTATCTCCCAGATGAATCATTCTAGATAAGAAATCAGCCACAAGATTATCCTTACCAAGTCTATCAATAATATTGATATTAAACTCTTGTAATAATAACATCCATCTTGTAACTCTAGGGTTTGTTACAGGTTTGTTTATTAAGAATTTGATATTTGAATTATCAGTTTGTACAAAATCTTGATATCCTATAATATAGTGTCTAAATTTATTGATAGCATGGACTACAACTAACAATTTTTTTTTTTGTGATCATATATTAACTTTTGTTGGGGAAAGGTTTTTACTGACAAAGTAAATAGCATAAGGCATTTGAATTTCCCTTTGTCCAAGAACTACCCCCAGGGCTGTGTCTGAGGCATCGATACAGATATGAAAAGGAAGGGACCAATTTGGTCCTCTTAATATAGGGGTACTTGACAATTTCTATTTTAGAATTTCAAAAGATATTTGGCATTCATCATTCCAATTAAATTCATCTTATTTAGATAATAACTTAAATAAGGGAATACCTAAGCTTGTAAAATTTGGAATGAATCTTCTATAGTAGCCAGCATGCCCTAGAAAGATGTGAACTTCCTTTTGTGAGGAAGGTATTCTGATTTGTGTGATAATATCAATCTTTGCAAGATTGGATCTCATTCCAGAACCAGAGATGTGATGTCCCAAAACAATACCTTCAGTGAGAATCATCTTTGACTTTTCATTACTTAGGGAAGCATTAGTTTCCTTACACCTAATCAAGACTTTTTCTAGACTGGTCAAAGATTCTTGGAAGTCATCTCCATGGACTGTAAAGTCATCCATGTAGACTTCCATGCAATCATTGGTCAAGTCAAAGAAAATGGCTAGGACAGCCCTTTGGAAGGTGGCTGGGGCATTACAAAGTCCAAAAGGAAGAATCCTATAAGCATAGGTTCCCCATGGGCAGGTGAAAGTGGTCTTTTCCTAGTCTTTGGGTGATATTTGTATTTGGTTATAACCACAAAACCCATCTAGGAACAAGAAATACTTATTTCTGGACAAGGTATCCAACACCTGATTGATAAATGGTAAGGGAAAATAATCCCTATGGGTGGCTTTGTTCAACTCCCTAAAGTCTACACATATTCTCCACTTACCATTTTTCTTGGGAACTATGACAAGTGGAGACACCCATTGACTATCTGATATGGGGTATATGAGGTTGGCTTGAAGGAGTTTTTTCAATTCCTCTTTTACAATATCTTTGAGGGTTGGATTCATGCTTCTCTGAGGCTATCTAAATGGTATGATTTGGTCATTAGTGTAGATATGATGTGTGCATGTGTTAGGGTGAATGCCTTTCATGTCTACATAATCCCATGCAAAGGAATCAAATTGTCTTTGGAGCATTTCAATTACTTGTGTCTTTTGTTTTGGTTCCAAACTAGAGTTGATATACAAAGGTTTTCCTGGGATAATATCAACAAATTCAGTTCTTTCTTCCTTCTCTGAGGAAGCTGGTGATAAATTATATAATTGGGTGATATCAAGGTGCCAGTTTGTTGAAATTCAAAATTGAAAATATGTGACAATTCTGCAAAAGACCTAGGATATTCAATGCAGTTTGTATCAGCCAAAAATAAACTTAAGACTTGTTCATGTGATTTTTCTTTCATTATTTTTACTTGTTCAAGTGTTAATAGGGGTCTGATGCAATCTTCCTCTCCATAAGGGTTTTCATGCCAAACATGTATCTCTTGTGCCGGTTGGGCAGGAGGGAAGAGGACAAGCTTTTGGGTATGTGTGCCATTGGATATAGTCATCTCGCCAGACCGAAAAATGATAAAGGCATCTGTTGTGGCCAGCCAAGGGCGGCCAAGAATCACAGGGTGTCCTGGTTTGGAGGATGATTTAGAATAGATGACTATAAAGTCTACTGGATACTCCTAAGAAGCTAGTGTAACTTTGACATCATCTAAACTTCCTGTAGGGTTAATGAATGACTTATATGTCGACTCTATCATGGTTTGGGTCGGTATTAACTGGTTTATTTGGAGTTTTTTCATAGTGTCAAAAGGCATTACATTAATTTCTGCACCCAAATCAATGAGTGTGTTCGGTAAGGAAATACCATTAATTTCAACAATGATTATTGGGTTCCCAGTGTCATTATATGTATATGGCATTTCAGAAATAAATTTAGATAATTGTATTACCACCTGAACAAGGGGAGGTTCCTTCTTCTTCCTTCCTGGTTTCTTAAGGAAAAGATCCTTTATGATTTTGGCATATATGGGGATATCCTTGATGGCTTGCAGCAAAGGTATTTTTACACATACGTTTCGTAACTCATCCTCTATGTCTTTGTGCAAGGGTGGGTCAGGTTTCTTCTCTAATAGTATTTTGGGGTAGGGTGGAAGATTAACTTGTTGAGGTACTCCTAAGGAATGAGAAGTGTTTGAAATATGAGGGGAAGTCTCTCCTTCTATAGGGGTGGTTTGAGTATTTTCTTGTTCAGGATTCTTATCATTTTCTTCTAGAATTATTACTCCATAGTTTGATTGATTTACAACTTTCCCGGATCTGAGTTGATTTCATAGGTGGGAAAGGTTTGGACTTCTTCATTCTTCACAGGGTGGGTGGGTTGATTATTGGGGTTAGGAATTGGCTGGCCAGGGATTTTTATTCGTCTAGGAGGGTTGTGGGAAGCTTGGTTTTGTGGCTTTTGATTGGCATTTATAGGTGCTTGTTGTTGTTGGTTAGGGTTCAAGGGTACTGTGAATTGTTTTTGTATAGGAGGTGGAAGTAAATATTGTATCTGAGGTGGGTTAAATATAGGTAGTAATTGGGAAATATTTGTAGGATATTGTGGATGTGTCGGGTAATAGGGATTCCCATACACAGGTCCCCTCCAGCCTTGTTGCCAAGGTTGATTTTGAGCTTGCTGCGGTGTCCATTGGGGATAGGGAATCGGAGAAGGACCCCATTGTTGTTGTTGATATTGTGTATTAGGGGCATAAAATGCATTTGGGTTTTTCTCTCTCCAAGGCCTCCTAGAAGGGTATGGTTGTTCCTGTGAGACTCCTCCTCCCCTATAAATGGCTTGTAGCTCAAGCAAATTTGGATACCCAGATGTGGGGTGCTCTAGTGTACACAGGCCACAAACTTCTATGACATTTAATGGGCATTATTTCTCAGGGTGTTTCTTTCGACATTTAGGACAAAAGATTGAAAAAACAACATCTTCTTCTTGCTTCTTTTTCAGTTTTAGGGTATCTAAATGGTTATTGATTGTGCTCAAGATGTATGTTTTAAAGTTTTCCAATAAGTTTCCTAACTCAATTCTAGTGACAATCCTTGAGTTTTTTCTTAAATTTCTATTAAAAGGATCTCTTGGTCCTTTTCCTATTTTAGCTTGTCCTCTTGAGTATCTCCTACAATAATCTGCAATTTATGCAAAGGGTTTTTGGTGCACATCTCCTGAACTTAACAAATTTAACACTTCTATGCTGTCATATCTAAGACCTTTCAAAAATACTATTCTTACTACAGCTGGGTCTATGGTGAATAATTTTGATTTCTGATAGTTGTATAAGAACCTTTCTAAGTAGTCTTCAGGGCTTTCATCTTTTGTTTGCTGCATTTTAAAAATGTCATTTTTAGCATTATCCTTACAATAGTCTTGGTATTTCTGTAAAAATGTTTCTTTCATCTAATCCCAAGAGAGAATTGCATTTTCTCCTAAGCTCATGAACCATCTCAAGGCTGAGAGTTTTAATGTGGCTGGAAAGACCTTAAGTTTTTGGGCATCATCTGAGTAGTTATAGCTTCTACATAATATGTCAAACTCAAATAAAAATAAGTCTAGATCTTCAGTTGACATACCTATGAAAGTGGGTAACGATGATAGTGGGATGCTCTTCATGTTGATGTTTCTAGAAATATCCAAGATTGGAAACCCAAAGGTCTCAGTCTCAGTGGTTGCATTTTCATTTCCTTCTTCTTCTTCCATTTCACTAGGAATCCTTCCTCCACAGATAGATGGTTTAGAAAATGGATTTTGTGTGTCTTCTAAATGTTCAGTTCCTTCACCAAACTCATGTTCTATCTACCCCAATGTTGACTCTTCAATTTTGGGTTCTTCTTCTGGAGCCTAATTGGCTTCCCTTGAACTCCCTCCTGGTGGAGTTTTTCCTACACCAATTTCAGTTGAATTAGTGTGGGGGTTTGTTTTCAAGTCTTTAGAGCTTACAAATCTACCCTTATTATTTCTATATCTATGCATAAAAATAAAAATTGATACTTACTTAATTAAAATCTTAATGAAAGGTAAGAAGGAAACTTGGCTTCAGAGAACCCAACTCTAGTGGCTGCATGGCTCTTCACTCATGTCTTAAACTGTTTATCTCCTCCCTCAAGTATCCCTTAAAATCATTCAAAAACTATGCAAACAATCTAAGCTAAAATCACTTCCTACCGTTTGCAACTCCCCGGCAGCAGCGCCAAAATGTTGTGCTAATTATATGATTAGTATAATGCACTCATTAATCATCAATCCTAGATTCGTAATCAATAGAGTTACAAGACACCAGTAAGAGAGGTAATTCTAATGTCACGAGTATAGACTAATCTAGATTATGCATGCTGGAAATAAAGTAAATTGTCAAACTAAAACGAACTTTGGTTTTCCTTCACAGAGAAGCTACCTACTCCATTATGGCACATGCAAGTATGATATGGAGTCTTTTGATAAATCAAATCTGCTATCTGACCCAGAAAGCTAATTATGCAATCACACTCTGAAAAGGAAATCACACATCAATCATCAAGGCATAGCATGGGTAGTTCAATAGCTAGTAAATCGGGTATGTTGTGGTTCACAATAATCTATTGTGAACTTCACTAGTTCTTTTACAAATGTGTTTGACTATTGTTGCCAACTTCTATGTTTACTAAGAGAAATCAAATTCATAGAAACAGGGCATATGAAAAAATAGAGTAAATAAAGATCTCAAGCAACTATATGATCAAAATCCTAAACTGAACTATACTACTAACATCTAAAACTGTCAGAGATAATGAATTAAAGTAATAAATCCAAGCTTCATCTAGTGTAACAATTACACTATTGAAATCAGTTGCTAACACCAATCTACAAGGATGTTGAACTCTGTTGGGCGGTGGGCCCTTGCCGCTTCAACAAGTCAGTGACTGGAGTCTACAGTAAGTTGGATTTCAATCTACACATTACTCTTACTCAAATATAAAAACATGAAATTAAACTATAGTAACAACTCAACTCACATTCATTTGTAAATGATCAAGACATGGAAATAAATGATAATCTTCTATTAAACTTCAAACTTAGGATATGTTCTACAATATGAAACACTGCTTCACATGTTGTGTTATGCTATATCCCTATATATCCCACCATCCTTTCCATGACTATTTAAACAATCTTGGTCATGAAACATGAGGTAAAATCTTTAGCAGTTCAGAAATTGTCAAATTTATCCATTCGGTTACATATTTTAAGCCTCATCCTCATGACACGAAGTGTATGAGGATGAAGCAATAATCAAACTAGCTTAACATAGTATTGCTAGAAATTTGATGATTTAATAAACATTCAAAAATTATCTTAGGCACGATCTGGAGCTAAACTTGGCATACTTTGTTTCATGTATTGGTACCAAATCGTGACAAGTGAGATACGGTAGATAGTACCGGACCCGAACAACATGCAATTGGTTGGTACCAGACTAGAACAGTCTGCGGACGTTGGTATCGGATCATGACAGTGAATGATCTTGCGCATAAGTACCGGATGGCTTAGTTTTCATAGAAGTGTTGGACTTGTCCAAAGGTCAAAGGCTATACGTGGCAATTTTAAACATTAGTTCATGAAATATTTAATCGCCTAGCTTAATAAACCACAAAATTCATGAATTCAAATATACTTTACCTTATGACCTTATAAGTGACTAGAGGTAGTGTTATTTGTCATTTATCCAAGCTTAGGTGTTGGGGATGTCAATTTAGAGGCTCAACAAGGATCGTCAGATAACAAATTTCTCCTACAATGAGCTAGTATTGGACGTGAGAAAGGAGAAAATGTGGTGCTCCGGTGGCCCTGAACACCTTGATATAATTTGTGTGTTAGTCTAGATACCAGTGGCCTACCTTCGATATAATTTTCTTAGCTTCTATAGATGGCCTTGGGCATTCCTTTTTAAATAAAATGAAATAGATTCGGGCGATGAATTTATCGCAAATAAGGGCATAGGATTTTTTGTACATGTTCTCCCATAATATGTTGAAGTAGACATGAACGTGTAGTTCCATAACATGTCAACTCAAATTCATCCTGATGAATACATTCCTCACGCAGATTACATCTAGCAAATACGAGGCCATGCAAAAAGCGGGTGCTTCTCCTTCTTTCGACATTTGAGCCTACTGTACACAGATGCTCAATTTCTTGGAGATTATTTATGCCCAGTTGAAGCTACTTCCAGAGATCACCATAGTGTATTCCAGGGGCATCCATGCTTCTGAGAACTTGGAGTAGTCCTTTTCTCCATACAATCGGTAGATGAGAGCCATCAAGTAGATGTATGGCTCCCTTAAGTTAACTATCCCATACCAGCCATTGCTTCAATTTGTAAATTTCTTATCCTCCTTCCACCATGAGGCCATCAACCAGCTRGTGTCATGGAATTCATAGAATTTCACCATGAAGTCTATGTTCATTTTCTCCTCTTGGTCCCTGATCTTGTATTACTTTTGAACTTTTGTCAAGAGAAAAAATATGACACACCCGCCATTCTTATCATTGATGAGGCACTTCTRAGCGTCAATATGATCAATTAGCCAAATCAAAACTTCAATGCATGGGAAAACTGGAGTTTGATAGGTTACCATGTGMAAGCACGACCGCTGAATGTTCGRGAAAACTTGATCGTCGAGCGCCCTTACATTCGGGTCAGTGTGTTGAAAATAATCCKGGTAATCCTCCTGGTTGATTCTGTTGAATAGATATCCCCACTGTGGGAGAATTATTTTGGATCCAGTGGTCTCTTATGTATCTCCGAAGACTATAGGTTGAATGAATGATTTCTTTGTCGAGGTTTTAATGACCAAATATTCCCTAGGAGCGTATTCGAACTGCCTCATAGTACCAGGAGAATAACCCTCACCAATTTCTACCTCTTTTAACTTAGGTTCCCTCGGTGAGCGCCTGGTCGTTGGCTTTCTCGGAGGAATTTTTTCCTGCAGCTAAAACATAGTTAGATATTGTGTAAAAGATCAACTACTGATATAAAAAAATTATGACCGTCGAAATGATGAAGTTTAACACATACATATGTTTCTAGCTTAACCTAGTTTTGATGGTCTAAGAATCAACGCAATATTGAGATGCTCTCTTTCGCTTCTTCGTATGCTCTAGAAATTGAATCTTGTGTGAAGAATATAAGTGTTCAAAGATTTTTTCGTGATTTAAACAGATATTCAACTTACCTTGTCGCAAAAGCTATTCAATTTGGGGTATGAGTGCGGTTCTACAAAATCTACCGCCAGATCTTCATTATGTTTAAAATTAAATTCAATTGTAGGTAGGCGGTGCGAGCGCGGGCTATAACGTGGTCTATCAGTGATTTGCAATTCTCATTGTTAAATTGGCGCATGGGGTAACAATGTATGTGGGATGGAACATTAACTGGCCTATTAAATGACAGAATCTAATCATATCTCATGCTAAAAACATCCCATCATTTCACTAATCTAACTGGTGGATCGGGAGTCGGGGCTTCTCTTTAAACATTGTTTGTTCATATATCCTAGAAAAATATCTAACACCTATCCATCTTTTCGTACAGAGATGACATGACAAAGCTAACTCAGAAGTGTGACTAGGACACAGGGAACCTTAAGATGACTCGGGACGAAACTAGACCGTACGAGATCCCTACGTGACAAAGACACGTGGAACTTGAAACCAGTGTCTTCGTTCAATCATGTTATTTGGAATCAGGTAATTTTCCTTAGCTAATCGTTCTAAAAACATATCCCACCCCATCAACGTCGAAAAGTATCAAGGATCGACAATCAACGATAATCCTAGCCAAGTTCTCTCGAATTAACTCTCTCTCAAAAAAATTGATCCTGAAAGTGCATCGGGAATCGGTGATCGTAGATGTGTCAATGCGGAAAATTTTTAGTGATTTAACTCTTCAATATTTCACCGACCCCGAACCAACGCATCCATCATCAGATATTGGGGTTTTATCATGGCTCATGTCAACGTTCAGTACTCTTGTATCACGTCGACGCCGATGGGAATCGGCTATCTCCTGAATCTGTGTGGTGAATTACTACCGCAAACTTACTCTACCTTTTACCAACGTCAATGGTGCATCAGCTATCAACGATTATTATTACTGTGTGTCCATTTTATTTGCTTGGATTTTTCCGACGCCGAACACAAGCATGTTTGTCACAATGTTAGCTGCGGATTCTTAGTTAGAATGCCAAGTTCTTTTAGACACAAGGTTTCATTTAACAAGTTCAAAAAAATCCGATTTGATCGATAAGAGTCATGAAAAAAAAATAAACCATCCCTCCATATTGAACTCAATTCAAACAACAAATAGAAGAAAACAAGTGGTACCCAAAAGTGACAGAATTTCATAAAATCTTTTAGGGTGTGTTGAGCGCTCAACAAGTGGTTTCTTCTATACACAAACTACATTGTCGACGCCATTCATGGATGTGGTCGGAGATATGGATAGAAGTGGTTTTTTTCAACTCAGAGATAAGTTATAATCCATTATCATGACAAACTGGTAATTGAAAAAAGGACAAAAGGGCCTTGGCCAATGATTCAAAGGTCACATGGGACCCTGATTTTTCATCAACATACCATTTGGTTGAGGAACCAATCAGGGTTTGTTGAAATAACCTTAAGTGGATGGAATCATCCATGATGATGTTTAAGGAGCACCATAAGTGGAAGGTCATAACATGGTTGGCAGGATCTTCCCCTGGTTTTCCCTCAAACTTAGGAATGTCTGAAGGCAATTTGGTAGGCATATAGGGCCAAGTGGTATCATGTAAAATGGGGTCATTTGTGAATTTGGTTAAATCAAGAATGTTGAGGGATTCCAATTATGGAAAAGGAGGATTTGGCAAAGGATTAGTTCTAGCCATTGTGTGTGTAGGTAGTGCACATGTCCCTTGAGAGTGATTTGGTGGGTTTTTACTTCTTCCTGGAGAAGAATTTGGCCCCTTCCTCCTTGTGAAGGATAACCAACAGATGGATTTCCTTGGGTATTTGAACCAAGTAAAGTCGATCTAAAAATAGTAGCCCTCATTGGGGTGTGATATGGTTGAGCCAGTGAGTTGGTGAGACTAGGGACTCCTTCTAAAATAGGAGGGATATTCTGCAAGTGTTTAGAATGACGGGGATTTTGTATTTCCCCTATGGTTTCAACTAGCAAAGTGAATGTGTGAAAATGGTGACAAGAGAGAAATAAATGAACAAGAGATTTTTCTATTTTGACCTTCGAAAAATAGTATAACTCACAATTTCATGTAATCAAATGAACATCATACATAAATCAATTATAAAGTAAACAAGCACGTGGATAGGTGGATTTTGTCTGCATGGGGGAAAAACAAAAACAAATGATTGCATCCTAAAATACATATCGTCCTTCCTCTCAATTTAGCACTGGGCCTTCCAATAGCACTCGATAATGGGGTCTGAAGCCACCAGAAGAGGAACTAGTGAAGGTTGAAGTAATCAGTTATAATGAGGGGTAGAGGGTGCATATCTCGAAAGAGCTGGAGATATTTCCCAATATCCACACAAAATATGACCAAGGTGCGATTGTAACCCACAATCGCCACCTCGGTGGATGTCCTATGTTTGGCCACTAAGTACCTCGGTCAAAGTGCAACATTTAGATTTTCGGCCTAAAAAATGGGTCACAGGCTAGATACTCTCACAAGAGTTGGGTGAATCAAGGAGGGATGCATAGAACAACCAGACCTTGGCCTTCGACCCTTCATGGGTATCTCCCTACCTTATGGTATAGGAACACTTGACTTGGAGGATTTGAAAGATCCCTATTCTCAACTTCTATTGTTTCAAAATGTGATAATCTGATAACGGGGGGTTATTTGGATGTCTACCCCCAAGATCCTACCTAGACTAAAAAAATTATTTTGGGCACCTCCTGTGGAGGAAAATTTAGTGTGTTCTTAGAAAATATTTAGATGTGGTGGGATGAGAGATTGGGGTCATGGAACAACCTCGTTTGAATTAAATTGGTGTGGATAATTTCTAAAGAAGTAGTCGGATTTTTTGGAGTTCCTTTTGAATTACTTTGTGGGTACTTAAAAAAGAAAGCTTACTTCTACCTTCACTATTCTAGTAGAAATTATGTGTGTGATGAGTGGCTTTGTGTGCAAAAAGTGAAAAGCGTGCAAAATATTTTTAATAAGTTAAGTCTAATATTGCATCATGTGGACTTCATTTGGTCCTTACAATTCTTCTTACCTATCTTACTATGTTTCTTTGGTACAACCTTGCGGAATATTTAAACCCTAAAGAACTAGCAATGTGTACATATGGGTCCTTACTAATCCTTTAAAATCCCTAGAATGTTGTCTATACTAAGAAATCTTTTGAAACTATCCTAGGATTGTAGACATGTGGGCATGTATGGGACCATTACTTGATCTTTTAAACTTTCCTAGAGTGTTGTCTAAACTAAGAAATCATTTTGAAACTATCTTAAGATTGTAAACATGTGGGCATGTATGGGCCCTTACAAATATTTTAAGATAATTTTCAAAACTAAGAAGTACCCTAGGGGGGTTTTGTCCTCTCCTAATTATTTTTTAAGGGAGATGAAATTTCCTTTCAACCACCTTTTTCGATTCCCGAGATCACACTTGGGTGCGGGGGAAGAGCATACTTGAGGGTTAAAATTGATTTCTAGTCCCAAATTAGTTGATTATGTTTTGAAAAAGAAATAATATTAACTCAAAGTTTTAAATGCCAAATGGGCCATCCATGTGGAAACAAATAAAAGAGAAGAATAATGATTCTTTTTACCCCTATGTGCTTATGTTAACAAACCTTCCTTGTGAGAAAGGACTCTAAGTAAACTATGATTGCTTTACAAAGTGCAGGAAATTAAAATCTGAATGCAAGGGGACCTCAAACCACTCATAAAACCCTTACAATTTGCCAAAAACCAAACTTGTGCTCGGGCTGTAGTTCTGACAGTCGCGCTAAGTGCGCACAATGTGTAGGTTTATGAATGTTGTTGCATGCACAAAGAGCAGAATCCGTGTCTGTGTGCCTCAAAATCCGTGCACTTCCTGTCACGTGTTGGGAAAGAAATTTCCAAATGAAATTCTCTTGCCTTGGCTCTGAATTCTGACTTTGGAAGGATGGATTAGGACAATTTTGGTATCTACATATCCAAACAATTAGAAAGAATTCCTCTCAAGACTTAAATAGGGAGGAATTTGATTCACAGTCCCCAGTATGGTATCCAATATGTTGTGTTGGTTTTGCCACATGGGTGAGAAAAAACACAACACTTATTTTCCTAGTTAAGTCAGCTAAACAAGACAGAGGTTTGTGAGTTGATTAGATAACCAAATACACATGAAAACAAGGAAAAAGAAATAGATGGTATAGAAGTTTGCAAGAACTAGAACCATGAAAAACAAAAAATGACAATCATATAGCTACCAATGGATCAATGTATTGATAGCATAGCACCGTAGAAAAAGGTAGGGACTTATGAATCCCCTCTTCCTCCTTGGGAAGGATATTTAGTTCCCTAATAGAGATCTCTTATCTTCATACAATGGAAAGTAACAATGGTGAAGAAATATAATGCCAATCCTCTCGAGAGGTGAGTGGAATGGCCTTTCCTATAGTGCTTGAATGATTCAAAGAGAAAAGAGGATTTTCCAAGAAGAATTCTTGCAGCATAACAATACCCTAAAGTTCTTCTTTTTCTAGCACACCCATGGCACATATTTATTGTGTCCATTCATGGCAAGATACAATTGCTTCATAGTGTGAACAAGGGGCCTTTTAGGGCACTTCCTAACCCTTGACCAACCTCCAAGCTATATTTCGCTCAGATATGAATGTCAAATCATGTTTGGGGTCGGACTGGAAGTGGTTGAGAGGCCGACAAGATTCATAAATGTGTCGTTCATGAGAAGTGCACGTATTTTCTCATAGACAACCTTTCATTATGCGCACAGTGCGTGCCTAGGGATGTGTTATCCCGCGCATTCTATGCACAGTGCGCGCGCTTCCTTTGGTGAATTTGTGCACTTTGATTTTTGAACCAAGTGTATAGTTTTTTTCCTTTTTGATGGATTTTGGTGTTGTAGGTGTACTAGTTTTTGTTGAAATTGATGTCTTTCTTCAATCATTGTGTGTAGTGATGCAGACGATTTTTCAGTGATAACAGTCTCCATATGAGTTTACTGTCAATCCAATGATAAACCTTCTAAGTGATTTTATGCAAAGGTAAAATAGTTAGTCTTAGATAGTTTAGGTTGTAATTTGAAGAAGGAGGTCATACTTTGAATCCATGAATCGAGGTGTTTACCCTTGTGACACCATCATACTTAAGAAGTGATATTGATAGGTTCAACGAAATCCCTCAAGGTTGGATCATGAATTGAGTTTTCCATAAATAATGTAATATTTGGATTAGTACAGGAGTGCAACATGCATGAGGTGGCTTACATTTTGCCAAAGGATCATTATGACAAGGTGTCGTGGTCTAGAGGAGAAAACTTAGTGTGGATGAAATAGATTTAATAATATATATTGATGGCACCAGTCTTAGGATGAGAGGGAGATATTGATGAATGCATTATGGAAGAAAGAGAATGGGGCTAGTAGTGGGATATATGCAAAGGCATGTATTAGGTGAAAAACGTTTTGAATTGGGTGTACTTTATGAATTGGGTGTTGTCATCTAAGAAAATAGTGAAAAGAGGAGGTGAAAAGTGTTGTTGTATGACCATTAATAAATGTGAAGAAAAGAATAAAAATAATTTTGAAGACCAAACTAGCAAGAAAATACATATATAAAAATTTGTTTGAAATACACAGAAAATTCATATATATAAATTTGTTTAACTCTATTGTTGTGCTATTTTATGCTTACAACTATATAAATGACATTTGTGGAAAACATAGTATACATGGTACACCATCATAAAACCTTAAATAGAGCCAATTTTCGATCAGATCATGTTCAGTTTGTTCCATGTCCAATCTTCGTCATTAAGTTGTTCCATGTCCAATATTCTTCATTAAGTTGTCCATTAATCTTCGGGTAGATTCATGTGTTGCCCATGTTTTCCATCCTTGCCTTGGTTTTTTCCATAGGGTCTCAGACATGTCAAAAACAAAGAAAACAAGGATAGAAAACATGGATAGCATATACCTTGTCGGAAATGCATTGTGGATCATGGAGGTGACATCCCTTCAGACCTGCATTTGTCAAATACAATAAAAGTTTAAATGAAAAATGAAGATAACCAAAGCATGTTTCATACATCATTTTGAGAAATTACTATTACCGGAGACTACCTGAGATAAGTGTCATTTTTTCTTTAGCACCAAGAATATTTCCATTCCAAATACATGTCATGTGATATGATGAGTTTGTGCATAAATGTGGATATATGAGCTATTTTACTGCATAGAAAACTTGAGTGACCTTCTTTCCAAATTATGTAATTTAATTAGATACCTCAATACTGGTGACTATCCAAGACTAAAAATAAAACATGTTTCACAATGATTACACCACACCAATTATTTATATAAAACATCCTAGGAAGCTACTAGTTTGATTGTTGTTGGCTAGTATGGAATCAACTTCAATTTTTAAATAAATTTCACTCTCATTACCAATGTTCTTCTACGAAGACAAAGAGAAATCATGGGTATTTTTACAATTGGATAGGGATCACATTCTATCCAATGGTATGGGTGTTACCAATTCATTAGTGATTAAACTATTGCAATGCAAAATAATCCATATTGTATCAAATCCTTATTTAATTATGAGATCCTCATTCTAAGAAGCATAACAATTCCAATTGTAAATCATTACTTAGTCAATAATGATTTGGATAACATAACTCCCCTAATCACATCTCATCCATCATTATGTTTGTCTAATACCTGTAGTGCATGCCAAGTCATTCAACCTCCATAAATATCGATAAAATGAATACAACTAATATTGGTAGAATTTTTTACTCAAATATGTATTTTTATGAGAATGTCATAACATACCTTGAAAGTGCTTCCAAGAACCTTATAAGACTTGTTTTTTGGACTAGCCCCTCATCATCCTAGATTCAAACATGGATTTACTCGATTAGAACAAAATAAAAATGTGATAGATATATAACTAAATAGAACTCATGAGTAAGCTCCTCTTGGTTTCAAGAATAATTTATTGGAGCCATCTAAACTTGGAGCAAACCTCCCTCGATCTAAAGGGGAAGCAACAAAGGCAGCATTGACTATGTTGTT
>ML795199.1:534371-568534 GCA_009831015.1 Picea engelmannii | reverse complement strand
TGCGTACTGTCTTCAAAAGAGTGATTTTGAGAAACTGACAAGTGTAACTTTCTTCATGAAAATGATCTTAAAGAAGAGCTAGATCTTCTATCACCATGTCATTATCATGTCATCATCTTGATAACCAAAAATGAGGATAACATCCACCCATGTACTTGGAATGAACATATGGACCTCCTACATACTGTGATTGACTTGATGGTCCCCTCATGTATTGATATTGAAGGGACTGTTGCATTAGAATCATGGGGTTTATGGATTGATAGGGCAAAATTCCTTGCGGAGGAATGCCTTCCGGATTGGGTTGACCCCACAAAGGGTTATCAACTCTTGGAAATGGTTGTCCAGGATACATGCCAATGGTATTAGGGATAGAAGGACTTGCAGTAGTGGCTTTCCCCCAGGGTTCTTGATGTTCCAACCACATAGGTTTCCCCCCAGTAGAAAGTTGCCCTAAAGATTGCCCCCCAGCTGAAGGTTTCCCTCCCATTGAATATTGACTAGGGTTGATTTGGATTTTATGAGCATAATGAAATGAATACAGATTAGTAAAATATGCTTAACACAAAATAACAGAGATACAGTAAAACTGGTTTTCTATTCAAATAAGCTGAAACTGTAAAATGCAACAGAAAACAAGCTTGTTGGAATGGTGGCGGCTTATCTCTGAGAAGAGATGTGACGGTTGCGCTCATTCGCAAGAAGATGGTTACAATGAGGCTCTCAAGGCCTTTTACAATAAACAAGAATGTCAAAAACCCTAGACATCCAAAAACCTAAACCTAGGAGATGAAGCACCAAAAGTCAGGTGGGCCCCGTTTGGGTAAGTTAGTACATCAACTTCCCAGGGTCGTAATTATTGCATATGATCTCCGTTTTAGGTGCACGATAGCCCATTGGAAAAGTCTAACTGAGAAGAACATTTTTTTATTGGCCCAAGTAGTTAGTTGGGCCCCAATTCCCCCAAAAAAGTCGTTTAGGGCCTCAAAACGGCCCGAGAAGTTTGGAACCCGAAAAACTGCCAAGGTGGAAAACTGTTTTTCGAGCCAGTGGAATAGCTGGGTGGCCACCGATATCCACCTAGATCAATCCTCCCTCCTTAGGAAGCAATGGTATCCATTACGTTGAGTTCCCCCATCAAATGAGGAAATTTCTGCTGAATTTGGCCCCAGGTGAGCCACTTGGCTTCGTGCAGGAGCTGCCCTGCTGTGATGACTTGATAAAGCTGGATCCTTTGTTGTTGAGTGCCCTTGATCTGTGTGTGCAAAATCTGATCACTGGATGCCTGTTGCATGCAGTTTGTGTTGAGCTCTGTTGGTGTCAACTGCTCTGCTATCTCTTAGGTGTCCAATAATGGTGGGAAATATGGCCGAAGGAGAGGCACGTTGAAGACTAGATGCAGAACAAGGAAGGGGGGAATGTTCAGCTCAAAAGCACTGTCACCCGTAGTCTTGGTGATGGTGTACGACCCATAACGGAGTGGGTGAATCTTCCTATGGGGCCCTGTTAGGCGTTCTTTCTGCAAATGCAACCAAACTTTCTCACCCACCTGAAACTTATGTGGCACCCGATGTTGATCATGGCACTGATTGTACTTGGCATTAGACTTCTGTAGAATATCTTAAACCTGATGGCGAATGTGCTGGATCCGCTCAATGAACTGGGTGGCTTTGTAAGCTTCTGGTGGAGTAGGGGACGAGTTGGTCGCCAGGGGTAGTGCAACATCCATGGGGTCCAATGGTTGGAATCCCAACTCGACCTGAAAGGGGTTGTGGTCAGTTGAGCTATGCAGGGCTCGGTTGTAGCTATGTCGGACATAGGAAAGACTCTCATCCCATGTGTGTGGGTGTTTTGAATTGTACATGCGCATGATATGTACGACCATCCGGTTGACGACCTCAGTTTGGCCATCTGTCTAGGGGTGGAAGGCAGTGGATTTGGTGAGCTTGGTATCCAGCAGTGATTAGAGGCTCGACCAGAATGAGCTGAGGAACTAACTGTCATGATCTCAGATAATGGTTTGTGGGATCCCAAAATGTACCCATACTTGTTCAAAGAAGAGCTTGGTAGTGACTTCTGCTGTGATGTTCTTCTTCCAGGTGGCTAAAATCGCCATCTTGGAAAAGCGATCAACAACCACAAAAACACAGTCATTTCCCCTCTTGGTGAATGGGAGGCCCCACATGTATTCCATTGAGATGGATTCCCATGGCCTGTTAGGAGTAGGCAGAGGGGTGTACATGCCCTGTTTCTTAGTGGTCGGTTTGGCAATAATGCAGGCAGTGCAGGACCTAATATACTTGCCGACATCATGTCGAAGTTTCGGCCAAAGAAATGTTTCTGCAGCATTGCCACTGTCTTTTAGATGCCAAAGTGTCCTGCCACTCGACTGTAGTGAGCTTCCCAAATCAGCTTCGCGTGCTCGCTTGATGGAACACAGAGATGGCCCAGACAACACAACAACTCGTCCTGAAGATGGAAATTAGTGACCACTGAGTTGGCGCCCAACATTTAGTAGGTGGTGGAGAAGTCAGGGTTTGTCTCGTAGAGGTGGGGCCATTAGGTGGTCTCATGGTCGCAAGAGTCTAGCACTGTGGTGAGTGCCGCGACTGGAGGTCAGCTGAGGCAGTCAGGAACTCTTTTCATACTTCCTGTTTTATACTTGATGTTGAGGTGGAACTGTTGTAAGTATGTTGACCACTTTTGATGGCGGTCATTTTGAAATTTTCCTTGGGTCTGCATGAACTGTAGTGTCTTGTGATTAGTGTGGATGAATGTCTCCTTCCCAAGAATATAATGTCTCCACTGGCGGCAGGCTTGCACAATGGAGTACATTTCTTTGTTGTAAGTAGGGTACTTACAGACAACAACTGATAATGTCTCACTATGATATGCCACGGGGTGGCCGTGTTGAGTGAGAATGACACCCACAACATACTCTGAAGCATCTGTCTCGATCTCAAAGGGATGTTGCAGGTCCGGTAATGAAACTACCGGGGATGAGCACAAACGCTTCTTCAAGTCATCAAAGGCTTCTTGTTGGGACATGCCCCACACAAATTTTTCCTTACCGCCACCTCTGGTTACTTGCTTGAGGGCCCATGCGATATGAGAGAATCCCAGCACAAACCTGCGATAGAAATTGGCGAGGTCCAAGAAGCTTTGAAGTTCAGTGAGTGTGGTTGGGGCTGACCAGTCATGGATGACCTGGATCTTGGCTGGATCCACATGCACACCATATTGATCAACGATGTAGCCTAAGTAATGGACCATGTCCATGCCAAAGGAGCATTTTTCAAGTTTGCATATAGTTTGTGTCATCGTAGGGTCTGAAGAACCTGTTGATAATGCTGCAAGTGTTCCACCCAAGTCTTGTTGTAGATGAGGATGTCATCCAGATACACCACTACAAAAGTAGTGGTGAAAGGTCGTAGGATATCGTTCATCATCCTCATAAAAGTTGTTGGAGCATTTGGCAAACCAAAGGGCATGAACAACCATTCAAAAAGACCTTCTTTTGACTAGGAGGCAGTCTTCCATACATTTGTCTGTTTTATTAGGACCTGGTGGTAGCCAAACTTCAG
The DNA here is from genome assembly GCA_009831015.1 of Picea engelmannii. Taxonomy (NCBI): domain Eukaryota; kingdom Viridiplantae; phylum Streptophyta; class Pinopsida; order Pinales; family Pinaceae; genus Picea; species Picea engelmannii. The sequence continues at coordinate 564,950 of ML795199.1, read as the reverse complement.
ATCAATCTTACTGAAGTATTGGCCCTCGTGAGTTGATCAATGAGGTCATCGATTCGGGGAATCAGGTGCTGGTTTCGGACTGTGATTTTATTCAAGGCTTGGTAATCAATGCAGAGTCGCCAGGTCCCATCTTTCTTTTGCACCAGTACGATTGGGATCCCACAAGGCGATGACCTGGGACGAATTTTCCCCTTGTGGAGTAGTTCTTGGATCTACCTCTTGATCTCCTCTTTTTCTAACAGAGAGCGACGATAGACTGGCCCATTGGGTAGCGGTGCGCCTGGGGTCAGGTCGATGGGATGCTTGACCTGACAATGCAGAGCTACCACGATAGGAGAGGAGAAGATATCTGAGTATTCTTCCACGACCTTATCCGCTTGCTTATGTTGTGTGGAGAGATCAATCGCTGAGGCCCTGGATGTGGCTACGATATTTTGCTCACTCTGAGAGAGAATCACGAAGAATGAAAATTTCCAGGTTTGAGATATGACCTTCCTGCATTGCTTGGTAGAGATCAAGGAAATAACACTAGGAGGGACTGCCTCGGGTATCCTATACAATTTCTTGTTCAAAGTAATAATAACACTACGAGGCCTAGACTCACATACAACATGACATTTCCATAAATAAGGTTGGGCCAAAAGAACATTACAAACTTCGAGAGGAGAAACATCACACAATACCTCATCTTTGAAGGGCTTTATGTCGTACGACAACCAACACTGCTGGCTGACGTGAAGATCGCTTCCTTGGCGGAGCCATCCAATGGTGTAGGGTTGAGGGTGCGGAGTTGTCGGTAGGGCTAGTCGCTTGAGGACCTCTTATGAGATGAGGTTCTTCTGGCTACCGCTATCATTGATGAAGTGCAACAGGGTGCCTTTTACCCACATCCTTGAATGGAAGAGGCACTCTCCTTCTTTTCGCTCATCTGGTTCACGAGGCTAGAGCTTGGTGGTAGCAATGGTGGCACCAGGTTCCACGTCAATGATCCATCTTCCCCTTTCTGGTTCTGACTCAGAGTCAGAACCTGCATTTGATTAAGAGGCTTTCAGTTCTGCAACCAACGACTGCTTTGATTGGCAGTCAACAGTGTTATGCCAAGGTCTCTGATGGAAGTCGCACCACTTCCCGGTATCTTTCTCTGTCTTTCTGGTGTTTTTCCTTTCTTGCGGCTTGGACTGGTTGTCCTGATACTGTCCATATTTTCTCTGTCCTTTATTCTGTGGGTTTGGGTCGCCCTTTCCTGGCTTTTGTTGTGCAGGATTCCCAGGCCCAAATTGTCGCGTCTTTTGTTTGAGTTTTTGCTCGATTTTGATGGCATATTGGTAGGCCGTGCCCAAGGATGAGATGTCCAGAAATTCTATTTCAGTTTGGATGTATCTATGTAGAGCACCACGATACTTGAGCACCAAATGTCACTCTAAATCTTTGATACCCATCTTGGTGCGCAAGGTATGGAAGATATTTGTGAACTATGGCACTGCTTGGTCTCTTTCTTGTCGCAGTGTGGTCCGTTTGGTATACAAGTCGACATAAATTCCAACAGGGTAGTATTGTTCCTTAATAACATCCCTGAATGATTCCCAGGTGGTCGCGACTGTAAATAATGAGGGTTCCTTTGTTTCCTTTTGCTCACAGAAAGTTTCCCAACAATCTTTGACATGGGGAACGACTTTGAGGAGCGCAAAAGTAATATTTTCTCTATTCGAAAAGTTATGGACAAAAAAATACCCTTCTAGTAGATTCAACCACTTGTCTACAACATCTGCGTCTATCTGACCTTCAAATATAGGAATATCGAAGTTGATTTGTACCTCAAAGGGGGTGACGCCTCCGCTCAAGAAGGATGAATCGCCTGTTGGTAGCCACCGAAGGATTTGCACGAAACTATCCATCACCTCGTTCCTCTGTTGCGTGAGGGCTTCCTCAAGCAATATTTTGAAAGGATCTCCGGTCCCGTCATATTTCTTTTCTCCTACCATGAGAGGTCGCTTGGGCGTGCGAGAGATTTTATCCTCAAGAGAAACAAGCTCGAGACCCAATTCTTTGTACCCTGACCTTGTTGGGGACATGCATTAAGACGACAAGGAGCAGACCGCTCTAATACCACCGATCCAGAATTTATGAGCAGAACGAAATGAATACAAATTAGTAAAACATGCTTTACACAAAATAACAGAGATACAATAAAACTGGTTTTCTATTCAATAAGGAAATAAGTTGAAACTGTAAAATGCAGCGAAAAACAAACTTGTTGGAATGGTGGCAGCTTATCTCTAAGAAGAGATGTGACGACTGTGCTCATTCACAAGAAGATGGTTACAATGAGTCTCTCAATTCCTTTGACAATAAATAGGAATGTCAAAAACCCTAGACATCCAAAAACCTAACCCTAAGAGATGAAGCGCCAAAAGTCATGTGGGCCCCGTTTGGGTAAGTTACTACATCAACTTCCCGGGGTCGTAACTTTTGCATACGATCTCCGTAGTAGGCGCACGATAGCCGTTGGAAAGGTTTAATCAAGAAGAACAATTTTTGAATGGCCCAAGTCAATGCCTTGGGAATTCACCTTGGCCCCAAATCCCCAAAAAACGTCATTTAGGGCCTCAAATGACCCTAGAAGTTTGGAACCTGAAAAATTGTCGAAAAACTGCCAAGGTGGAAAACTGTTTTTCGAGCCAGTGGAATAGGTGGGTGGCCACCGATATCCACCTAGATCAAGGGTGTACTAATCTACGATGGATGAGATGGAGGTTGAGTAGCTTGTGTAAATGTGGTTGTGTGAATGACTTGATTGCTGGCCATTTGACTGATGGAACAACCAAGTAAAGCACTTGGTGTGTGCATGTGTGGAAACAATGAAGCATGAATATTACCTGACCCATGTGAGAAAGGAGATGTAAGTGCGAGTGATTGAGTCGGGGTTACTTGAGTCAACGATGTTTTTGGTAAAGATGAAGCACCAACAGTATCAACTACAAGAGTTGTGGAAAAATACAAGTTCCCAAGTCCTTCAGGAAAACCAAAAGATGGAGGGTTCATGCCAAAATATTGTGCAATGATAAAATCAAGCGGTAATCGATAAGAAGAATAAGAATCAACACATCTCATGGATGGTGGATCAATGAGTGGTTGGCCAAGTGGACCAGTAAAAAGAGGATTCACATGAAATGAAAGGATTTCTAAGAAGGTTGTGACCAATTCTTCAACGTGTTGGCCACTTCCAGGAGCTAGGTTCCCGGTCTCGAAAGTTCAATCTCCAATCATTCCTTCGTAAGAAACATTGTGTTGAGGTTCCTGAGTGTCAGGTTCATACCTTGTATACTGTGAAATCTCTGATCCTGAGGCCGACTACGAAAGTAAAAGAAACACACTCCTAACAAAACTAAAATCAGTCAACCAAGCAACAATAGGCTCAAGGATCTTCCAAAGATGGGATATTAAGTCGTCGGGGAAGAAATGAGAAGCAGTTACCTCGACCTCCATGTAACAACCCTTCTTGGTGCAAGAAACCCTCACTTTCATGGGATCACCTTGCAAGGGTACTGAGAGTGTGATATGATGTCTACCCCAGGTACCGTGGGAATCCCTCCATAGTCACCTATGTAGATACCTAGGAAAGGCCACTAAGGATACCAACTCGCAGTCAGCCTCCGGGCGGGTACAGTCGACAGTCAGGATCGAATGTATCGACAGGATATCAAAGTCCAAAATTCTTCCAGAGGACTGAGGACAAGTGGACCAGTAGACTCCAGAGGACCCCGAACGGATTCAGAGTTCACGAAGTACTGAGACCAAATGAGTCAGTGACACTTCAGGAAGAACCCCGGGTATATGATATTTTCGCTATGATTGGTCAAGCTTTGGAGGGGTTATCTTCGGTGCTCTTTCGCACACGACCTCGTGTTTAGCCCCTATGTGAGAGGGGGTTCCCGATTATGGTTATACCAAAGTTGGATTTGTACACTCTTTAGTGCTCTACAGTCTATTTAGTAGTCTTGGACAATTTACTCACATTTCCTAGTCCAAAGACCCTAATCCTGTGCTACTGTTGGTGTGCTAAAACAAAAAATGTTCTAGTTGATTTTATTAGCACATGGTTGATTTTATTGGATTTTACTCAACAGGTTGACAAAGATGAAACAAATGATGTGAGAGAAACTCAACTCCCATAGAATGCAAAGGAATGAGATGCAATTTGTTCTTTTCAATGAATTCTATGTATGGGAAGGAGAAGATTACTATTCTTCTTAACACAAGCAAGTACTCAAAACTATTCAACTTTAAATTTCTAGGATTAAGATGATGCCAAAATACCAAGCAAATGTTTTCGAAAACCAATATGCACATGCAAAACTAGATCTTTTTCCAAATGTATACCAAAACCAATTCCAAAAGAATGCAACAATTTCTTTTTTCGATTATGTATGCAAGGAGATATGCAAAATTTTTCGCTTCTTAACTTTCAAATGGAATGAAAGAGATCTATGTTTGACACAAAGAAATATGAGGCAAAAAATCAATCAAACAAAGCGCACTCAAGATGATGAGAACTGAAAGAAACAAAGAGTGAGATAACTTGTTCAATCAAGGACACAAAGAGGCAAAACAGAAAGAAGACAAGCACTCATGAAAATCCTCAAAACATGAGCAACAAGAAATAACATTCAAGGCTGGGTTGTGGCCAAAAACCTCTCAAAAGCAGATTGAGAAAAGCAAGGCAGAAACAAGCAAATCCACATGAAAGAGGAGACTAATGCCCCTGTACTCAAAAGAACAAAGTTCCATGGCACCCTCTAGTAGGTTTGGGGGAGCACCAATCAACTAATGATACCCTGGTATACACTGCAGGGGAGTGTCAGTCAAGCTAATGGCACCCTGGTGTGAACTATAGGGGAGGGCCAGTTTCTAAAAATATCTAAAAAATGGCTTCCACAATCTCAGACTCAGCAGAGACTCAATGAATGGCTTTGTAAGCTCTTCAATGAAGAAGAGGGAAGGGGAAATAGATCAGAAACAAGCATCAAACAAGCAATATCTAATCACAAGCAAGGATTTAAGAAGAAACAAAGGAACAACTAGTCAAAGTCCATCCCTAGTGGAGTCGCCATTTTTCTATTTTGAGAAATCTTACCCTGTGGACAGTCTAAGCTCCCCTTTAGACCAAGGCTCCTATATTTGTTACAAATATAGAAGAGAACAAGTGGTTGATACTTTCCCTATAAATCTAATTCAATCAAGCAAGCAAGAGAGAAGAATAATGATGTGGCATACCTTGTTGCGATGTCCGTCCTCGTTGCTCCAATCCTTAGGCTTGATCTCCAAGATCCTCAATGCAAGTGAAGTTCTGCAAAGACTAGCAAAGGAACTATTATTCCTACTCTATATGATTATGTAAAGTAGATCTATCTATGAAGGCTAAAACAACAATAGACAAGAAAATGTAGAAAACATGAACTTGAAGCGAATAGTCCAAGTTGATATTAATTGGAGAGCCAAAGAAGGCATTTACAAAGCATGATTGACGATTCACTCACTTCTCCAATATCTCCTCCTCCAACCCTTGCATGAAAACCTTGAAATCAAAATGTTGACGCTTATCCCAAGATCAAAGGTTTGATATCTGAGTTCTTCCCCCCTTCACATTGGAAATACCCTTAATATATAAGCTTGAGAGGCATAACCACCATGAGAAAATGAAGGATATGGTTGAGGATATGGCTCCTTGATTTGGGATTAGATCATAGGATAGATCCCATAGGGTAGGATTAGACCACAACAAACCTCATCCATCAAGAGCTGGCCCTTAGGAAAAGGTGGAGGATCCCCAATTTCTCTTTAACAAGACTAGCGCTCCCCTAGAGTTGAACACAAGGATCCATCCTATAAAGTGGTACTCCCATAAAATGGCAAGGGGGCACCACCCCATGAAGTGGCACTCCCCTATCATGGCAAGGGGGCACCACCCTTCATAAATGCCCAAATTTGGTCGAAATTTCCAATAAAAAGGTGTGTTTTTGTTGTTAGATGAGAGGGCTTCTTCTTCCAACATGAATTGGGGATTGTGACAATTGTTTTCATGGTGTCAAGGGACTGCGATAGTCAACAAAGTGAATGCGACACTTGGTAAGGTGCATACAACACTTGCGATAGTGACTGTGACACTTAACAAGGTACATACGTCACTTCACGACACTTGCGACTCTTAGGGTGTGAAACTCAAGCGTGACATTTTGGTGTGTAATATTCACACAATACACATGAGGCCCCTTTACTATTAGGTCGACCCTATTGCATATACATTTACACATTACATGTACATTTATCCCCATATATGCCCCCACTTGGGGTCATATCATATACATTTAACCCCATATATGCCCCCCTCAGGTCATAAGAATCAAGCTTACAAATACAAATGACCCTATGAAGCCGAAGTATGGGAGGATGAGGAAATATAGAGAAGAGCCATAAATTATGATGAAATCCTTTTCAATATGAGAGGCTACTCCAAACCAAAGAAAGATACATCTGAGAAGGAGAAAGTAGAGAAAGAGGCTACAACTGAGAAGGAAAGGGTGGAAAAGGAAGATGAAGCATTAAGAATTTAGCAAGAACAATAAGATATAGCCAAGGCAGTACCATAGGCATAGATAAAAATAATAGAGCAAGAACAAATGAGAATTATTAAATAACAAGAGGAGAAATTGAATGGGATGAAGAAAAAAAGAAGAAGAAGAAGAAAAGAAGGCTTGGGAGGAGGCTCAAATCATCGACCATATTGATATTGAGCCACCTGAATCTACTTCTGGCACCACTTTAATTACAGACCATTTTCCTTTGGGAGAGATGGGATTGGGAGAGTTTACTCCTTCCAAATCCGACAGGGTAGCCAACCTTGACTTATTCATGATTGACAAGGCTAAAGGAAGAATTGTTAATCAATATCACAAGAGACTTGCTATTCTGAGTGTTTCAACGCTTATAGTAACTACAAAAACACCATTAATTATGGAAATTGGGAAAGATCCTATAGATTTAGCCTCAATGGGAGTGGCATTCACACAACCCTCTGAGCAAAACATCAGAGACATGACCAGAGAAATAGAATAATATAAAACTAAGATCAAAGATCTGGAAGAAGAGGTATGGTATTACAAAGGAGACATAACAAGTATCTTTGAGTTTAGAGCCTATGACAGTGAAGTACGAGAGTAGTTGGGGACCACCTTAAAATAATTGTACACCAACCTGAAGGATTTCTTGGATCTGTCTATGTAGTTGTTAGCACTATTACTAGACTATGTCAAAACCAAAAATCTAGAGTTGCAGAAAATTTTTGTAGGCATCGATAATCTAAAATTGTGGCCAAAAAAGAACCTAGATATGTCTCAGGACCTTCCAAGAATGACTGAAAAAGGTAAATCATCTAAATTATGCAACACTCATCAATTACTAGAGGGAGGCGGAGAAGCTAGAAAAGTATATATCAAATTTGATAGGAAACTACACACGCATCCATGATGTTGCAGAAAAATTAATCGAAAGATGCAAGTTGCCTAAAATTGGAGATCCATGCCAACCAAGACTAGCGAAACAAATCCTTGTAGAACTAGAAGCAACTCTGCATTCAAGAGAAACCTTGATGGAGATAGCTCAACGAGTCACCAAAGCAGTGTTGAAGGAACACATCATAATACCTTCTAAGGATAATAACTTAATAAGTTCCTTTGTGGTCATATTGAAAAAAGATACATGGACATCATGTCCCAATATGTAGCCACGTACAAAGTCACATTATAAATTTTTCTCTTTAGGAGAGTAGTAAGAATGGTTTCTTATTATGAAGTGTGGACTACATATTATAAATATAAGGTTGAAGGTCGAGCATAATATTTGTCTTTAGGCCATGGTGTTTAATGTGTAGAGTTAGAAAAAGACAAAACTAGAGAAGTCCAAAGGTTGTAATGGTCACTGGGATGTAAAAAAGTCCCAAGAAATAGTTGCAACGCATTGGCTATATATGCACAAGAGTACCTAATTGAAAGGGCTCTTACTTTTTGTAATTTTGGAGAATTATTTCTTGCAATTTTAATGAGAAGAAGCTCTCAAGGCCATTTTGGAGGAGAAGTGATTTAGCGTTGTATGATGTGCTTGCTGTGAATTATTTCCAACTTTTATATTGTCATCTTCATCACTGTAAGGTTATATTATTGATATGACAAACTATTCTTCTGTGAGTTTCTATAGCTTTACATTCCATTACTTTTTTGATATTGTTGTTCTAAGTTGATAAATAGATGGTTAATGAACTACTTGTTGTTCCAGACTAAGATGTTCACCTATATTGTTCATTATTACAATATTATGTTTTTCTTTAACAACTAATTATTTTTTTATGTACAAGCAAGGATTTATAATTCACCTTTTATTTGCTTTATTAGTCTGGTCCTAGCTAGGGTAGGTTAGAACAATTTTGATTTTAGTACTTGGATTAGTTCATATTGCACACTACACTTTGCATATCAATCACCCCATACCCATTCACTTTAGTAATGGGAGCCAGGTCAAAATGCGGATGGGTCTCCTATACCAAAATGGTGTGAGCTCTAATTCAGACTTTATACTAAGGAGTACCCATGTTTGTTGAAGGGAACTTTGCGCACATCAACGAATTTTGGTGCTAGATCGAGGGTCACTAAGTTGTATGGCTGGTAGAAATACTTGGTCTTCACAAGGACAAACTTCAGTTCCTACAACCCATGAACCCTGACCAAGTCTTTTTCCTAACACATGTGCAAATATCGAACTAGAATCTACTTATGAAGACTCTCCTCCTGCCTTCGAAAATCCTATGTTCAGGAACCCCAATTCACCTAGTGAATCTTTATATGTTTTTCCTAAAACCAAAGTAAATGCTTTATGATGTATTGCTTAGGCCTTAGTCGGGAAAATCGATAAGCCTTATATATCACCTTTGCTTTTTAGACAACAAAAAAATCCACCGACTCCAAAATCTCACAATAGTTCTTGTAGATTATGTGGAAGATTTGGTTGAACTTGCTTTGCAAGATACTCCTCGACCATTATACCAAATACCACCAATGCTTCATGATTCACCTCATTCTTCATCTTCTAAATCTAAATTGAATGAAACAATTGATGCAATTTTTGATCTCATGGTTGGTAACCAAGATCTCCTTCCTGCATGAATGTCCCAAGGAGATTTAAACTTGGCAAGACCACTAGATGACTTACACAAGCGTCGTGAAAGAATTTTACCCATATTTGATCCCAATAAGTCATGAATTCACGAGAATCACATAAACAATGGCTACCTTGTTGTAAGGCTCGTGAATGTTGAGCACGAGGATGTGATATGCTGAATGTTCCCTTATACCTTTGAGAATAATGCATCTACTTGGTATTATAGTCTACCAAACGGTTGCATTAGAAGTTGGTATGATTTTGGAAGGGATTTCCTCATTAAATTTGGGGAAGAGAAAACCCTTGCTACCTCCTTGAAGGAATTGATTTCTATCAAGTGTCAAAGCCCCCACCAAGAGAGAAAATCATCGAGAGAAACAAACCAAAATATAACCCCGAAAATTGGATGGACCAGGTCATAGCGGTATTGCAACCACACACCAAAAGAACCAACTAGCAAGAAGTACTAGGCATAATCAACTCCACAAATCAATCGCAAGGGAGAGGCCCAAAACACTGCACGCCCAAAAGAAGGACCTCAAAGCACTGACCCATAGGAAATCAACACTGTACGCCCATACTAAGGACCTCAAAGCACAAGCCTCACCAACAATTAGATAAGGGGGTGGAAAACAGAGCACCGACACCTAACACATTCAGACCCCGATTTGTGTATACATCAAACCCTAAACATACCAGAAAAACTGGACAAGAGGACCACAAACTACTAGAAACAAACCCCCAAGAAAACCCTCTCGAGAGTGAGTGAACCAACCAAGAAAAACTAGAAGTGGGATGGACCAGGTCTGAGTGACATACAAACCCCTCAAAGGGAAGAGATATAGCAAAAACTACCTGACCCACCGATTGCAATATCAGAACTTGACAACAAATATTTGAAACCAGAGCCAAGAAGAAAGGACATGCATCAAACTCTGATAATGATCTTGAAACAAGGAGGTGGATCTAGAAGAAGGTCCGCAAGGGATGGGGAGGAGCCCCATAGAGAGATGACGCCACAAAACCGTCGCCATAACGAAGAAACAAAACGAAAAGAAAAGAGGGAAGGGCATGAAACCACCACCAAAACCCTCCCAGCCGACCGAAAGAAACGCCTGCACCATCAAGAACATGAGAGCAAGGATTCACTCCAACACACTATCAAGGGCACGAGAAGAAAAATGAACCCACGTAGAGAGGGAAGCACATGCACCAGATCGGAAGAAAGGATGGTACACACAACAAATCCCTCATCTCTCCCAATCACCGACAAACAAAAACCAAAATCCAGGCAGAAACCACACCCCTATCAATGAAAGACAAAGACTGTTGCACCAACAAACCAACACGGGCACATCAACGATCGAGAGCCGAGGACGACAAAAAATCCACATCAACCAAAAGGAGGAACGTCCAGAGAAGAGCAAGAAAAGGTAACAATGAGGAGAAGAGGGGTCTGCGGCTGAGGAAACCCTAGCCACAGACCCCCGGGAATCAACTCAATGTATTCCAAGAGCCAATAATAAATGTTTTTTTTAAATGTTAAGTTATATGAATGTTGTAATTATTTTCAAAATTTCTTATTCAATATATGCAAGCGAAATTTTATTTGTCAAATTTGTAGCTGAGTGAAATCGTTGAAAAATGACCAAAATGTTAATTATCAAACTCTTATTTTGGTAAGAAGTCCCTGGTCCACATGTCTCAATGTTGTTAGGATCTGATGTTAATTAGTTCAAGATATTTTTAATATATAATAAAATTTCATGGAACTTGGTAAAAATATTTAAAATACACAAGTAGTAGAACTTGGTAAAAATATTTAAAAATTTAAATGATAGATTCATCTGCAACAAGATGAAGGCTTTGGTCCCTGTCGTACTATTACTTTTACTTATTTGTGTGATTTGAACATTCGTGAATAACTAGGTTTTCAAAAAAAAATTAGTGTTTTAATGTTATCTTAGTGATTTGTAAATCTTAATGTTTGAAGAAATTTACAGACCACGGCTAATTGACCACGTTTTTCTTGTTATCTTGTAAAAACAATTAGAGGTTAAACTGGTAAAAATGATGGAAATGGAGTAAAAATTTATTTTGTTAATGAAATTGCATATAAGAGGAATAGATTGCATAACAAAAGTGAGAAGTGAGAAGTTTTTTTTTCAATATATATTTTTGAGAGAACTAAATTTATCTATACAATTGAAATCAAGGGGAAGTGAGAAGTTTTTTTTCAATGTATTTTTTTGAGAGAACTAAATTTATCTATACAATTAAAATTTACAATTTTAAAAAATAGATAATAAAAATTGCCACATTAAATGACAAGGCTAAAGGAATAAGTACTATCAAATCAATGAAGTACTAAAGCATAAATTAATGGAACATAAATAGATTAAAAAATGATATATTTTACATCAAGAAAACATTAAAATAATGATATCTCTCATGACACGAATGCTCACATCAAATGACAAATTAAAGTGATGGCTAGGTGACATTTAGAGGGATTTTTGAATTTTTAACTTTTTAATTAAATATTCAAATCTGACAATACCTATTAAAACAACATAAAAATAGTCACATCACTATTTTCAACCAATAGAAAAATAAGAATTTCAATTTTCATAAAATAAAAAATATATATATATATATATATTTTTTTTTTTAAATTAATAAAAGAAAATTTAAAAACTTTAGAAATTTGTATGTCATTACAAACAACTAATTGAAAGTTAAAGAAAGTTGACTCCTAAGCAATTAAAAAATCTTTTCAAATACACAAGGAAGAATAATAAAGGACGAGTAACAAAACTAGAATTTCTTGACCAAAACCTTTCTAATGAACCTAATTATCTAAAATGTATTATTCATTTTCAATTAAAGTATTCTCCCAATGGAGACTTAATAGATAAGAGTTGTCAAGTGAAAAAATTAATAGAAATATATTCTTGAAATAATAAAGTGCTCGTTGTTCTGTTCTTATTCACTACTAGGAATCTAAACTTTGTCATTAACCAGGGAAAATAAACTTTTTAACTTCAATCCCCGACAACGACACCAAAATATGTTGGTCCTCAGGTTGTTCATGGCTAGGGAATAATGGCAAGGCACCCTATGAGGCTTTGATGGAGTCTCCCTGCTTTGGGATTCAAGCTCACTCTTGAGTCTTGAGCCGAAGGAGGTAACCCTCAATTTGTTGCAAAAAATTGTTACTCGGAGTTACCTAGCAGCCCTTTAATACACATCTTAATGCCATAATCTAAAAGAAAAATAAGATAATAAATAACTGGAGAATTAATGACAGGTAGGGAAAACAAACAACTCCAAACAAACTAGCAGACTAGAGCCTCTCAAGTGGGCACCTTTCTCCAACATTGCAAAGTCATAAAGATCAGTTGATGGAAGATACATAAGAAGGCTCTCAAATGCCAGGGGAAATAACATAGTACTCCTTGACATCGAGTAAAACATAAAATTAGAAGTAAATCAAGAAGATAAGCAATCTTAAATATGTTTGGTAGGAAGAAATCGCATGGAAATAATTAAGCAAAGCCAATCGTATGCAAGAAAATGAATTGACAATTCTGCTCAAGTTCCATAGCTCAACAATATAAACAAACCCTCGCACAAAATTAATTTATGTGTAGGATGTTCTTCAATACAAACAAGGAGTACAAATACCAAACCTATCTAAGTAGTTAAAGAAAACATCAACTCAAAATCCTAAAATAAATTTAAATAATAATTAAAAAGTGGCCAACCTATCATAATTATTATCCAACATATGTTTAGGTACATCCATAAAAAATACAATGAGAATATGTCTTCAAATAATCTTTTATCAGCTGCACAAAATCGTGAAAATATTACATTCATGGAGAAAGACGAGTCTTTGATTTACAAAAAAAGGTTACATATACAGAGGAAGAAGAGATGGAATCTGCAGTGCCAGTGGTGAATCCTTGGTTGATTTTCTAGCCTGTTGTAAATAAAATGGCCCTATGGGCACTAAGCGTTTAGCTCCTTGCGATGCCAAATTCTCCAGTCGCTATTCCTTTTGTCAAGCACTGCTTTTATCCTCTTCCCAAATCTGGGTGACAGTTACTTCAAGTAACTACTTCCTGAAAATGTAAAAAGGTAGTTAAGCAATTTAAAATAGCTTAGCAACTTAAATATTTTACGAAATTATCTTTAACAAATAAAGACCATGATTGAATAAATAATCCTTCATATTTATCTTTAGTTGGAACTACATTTTTTCCAGGAATGGGTATCACAATTCTTGTCACATTTCATGCAACAATATAACTATTATGATAAACTCTTTTGAAACTAGCTAAGCCACCAAACATTCATTCAAAGCTTCAGGCATAGGTTGGAATTGAGACCAATCAACTTGTCCATGTATCGCTCTATCTCAATATGGTATGAGTTTTAATATATTTGAAGGTAAGACTATTCTAGATGGATATTACATGTCATTCCATTTCTGGTGGTATGTGGAACGTCACATAACTCCTCACGGTTAGAGATTTATGGCCATGTGAAGTTGAATAACCCTCATGAGTCATCTAGAAGCCCCAAAAGGTCAAAGTAGTCAAAGTGGTTGCAAAGAATAAATTATTTAAATAATAAAGTGAAGTGATGAGTGTACTATAAGTCAAAGTGAATACAAAAGAAATTATTTAAATAATAAAGTTAATGGAGAGAAATTACTAATTGGACAAGTGGTTAGAAGTGGGTTAGCCCTAAAATAAGGAAAGTGGTTTAAGATGGTTAGAAGGTAAGAAATGAAGTGAAGTGATCAATGTACTATAAGTAAAAGTGGATACAAAATAAATTATTTAAATAATAAAGTTAATGGAGAAATTTTTAAGTGGACAAATGGTTAGAAGTGGGTTAGCCCTAAAATAAGGAAAGTGGTTTAAGATGGTTAGAAGGCAACCCCTTGAGGAAGCTACATAAAAGTATAAATAAGAGGCAAGGGTATCTCATTTTAATCACACTTGAGCATAATTAAATATCTACAAGTGATTGAGGTAACCAAAGGATATCTAAGGTGAATTTCAGAGGGAAGGTGAATAAAATAAGGCCGAAATTCAAGGGAGGATAAATTCTTTTGATGATGCCTTCTAAGGTATGTTATTTACAGGTCATCTCACCATTTTTGCAATAACTTTTTTTTCTAGAATGATTTAGACCGCGAAATCTTGAGGTCGTTGAATAAACATATCCAAGTAGCCGTGATAAAATTTTTAGCTTGTGGGTTGTTGTATTTTTGGAGTTACACTCCGTGGAAAATAGGGTTTGTGGCTAGTCCTGAAACTAGTCCAAAACAAGTGTTTCAGGTAAAAAACTCATAACTTCTTCATAACAGATCCAAATTCAGTAAGACCAAATGTATTGGTTAGAGTATAGTCTGTAGTATTATGTGTACCATTTTCAGATCTATAAAACAAATATTATGTGCGGGGCATTCTCTACAAGTTCGATCTCTAGAATAAGATAAAATTCAACAAGGTATACCATTTTTGCTATAACTCCTTTTCTGGGAGGTTCTAAGAAGTGAAACCTAGAGAAATTACAGACAAGAAACTAAGGAACATTGTGTACTATTTTTATACCTTTATTCATTATAGGTATATAGTTATGATTATTTCAAGTTAGGGTTGTTGACTAATCCAAAATTAGTCATGTGAGACTAAAGTAAAGTTTGATGAAAATGCTAGTCTCTTGTTGTTAAAGTTAAGGAAGGCTTGCAGGTATGTGATCATATACACCAAGTCTATTACAGAGTTACAAATTAGATTTGGATGATGAAATTCATGAGGGCTTTTGGTTGAGGTACATGTTGGGTACATGGTTGAGACAAGTAGTTGATGAGTTGGCACATACATGAGGTGTATAGTTGATGATGTTGGTACATCTTGATGAGTCATAGTTTATGTGTATTTGATGCATGATTGGTGCATATTTGGTGCATGGTTGATGCACTCGTTGATGGTGCAGGTTGATTGGTACATGTTTACAACAATATATCTCACAGTGATAGTGTGACAATGGTTCCATCATTCTACTTCTATGACAAGGCGGTTGGACAGGGCAATGAAAGGTGGTTGTAGCCACCTTTCAATTGTAGTTGGAGAACATAGGGGGTTGTAGCCTCTTGGGGGTTGTAGCCAGATAATTGGGGAGTTGGAGCTTCCCTCGGGTTGTATCCTCCTTCCATTTGTAGCTGGAAAACAAAGGAAGTTGGTGCTTCCAATGAATGTAATTCTTAAAGACATATAAGAAAAAACATTCTGTGGTTTTCTCCTGCTTTGGGTTTCCACGTAAAACACTGGTGTACTGTGTATGTGTATGATTTCTCATTTGTTCATTGTTTATTTACTCTGCAACTATTGGATGATAATGCTACATTGATATAACACTTGCATTTTATGGTTAAAAAGGATTACATTGCTCTATTATTGATTCACCCCCGCTCTGAGTAATACAACACAATCATCAACACTACTAATGTTGAGTGATGCCTAATAACAATTAAATACATAGGGACATACTCCTATCTCACTCACATTCAAGTATAAACAAGCATAAAACTAGCATCAATTAATAACACATTCACACTAGGTTTCTATTCAAATTTAATTTCTTAGGAAGAAAATTCCAATCAATTCATGTTAATGATCATTCATTCAATGGGTAACAAAGAGTATTTCCTCTTCTAAAAACACTATTACATTAATGGCTTACTCAGGTGAAAAACCCAGGAAGCAATTTCAATCCATAGCCCTTTACTTGATCTTAACCTAATTTGTCATCTACAGGACATGAGAATGCCTACCCATAGGTAGTCTCAGACACATGCATGGATTCCACCATTATAAGTTGCACACATATCCCCAAACACATATTTTTTAGAGTATAAATTGAAAATCTAGTTGTCATTTGCTCTTGGAATTTGTCCAGGACTATTCTACTGTTTATAGGTAAAGTAATTCAAGCCATACCCACTCATTTGTATATCTAAAATATTTAAGCAACATAAACATATCTTGTACTCTAAATAAATTTGGGAAATTTGCTATGGAAATGAAATGAAATTGTCTAGGAAAAATAATGGTAACCTTCAGGTTACTCTACCCATAAGAACATTCTTAGCGATCATGAAATAATCAAAATCATTATACCAACACTTGTCAAGATGCGTTAAAATTACCTCTCTCATACAAAGCTTTTAACAAACGCTTGATGTGCAATCTCCTTTTATATTTGCTACAAATATTCATTCAACCATATAATAGAAGATACATTCCCAAATCTATTGATTATCTATTGGAAACTCAATACAAGGATTTCCCACCAATTTCATTAACCTTAAGTTAACTTTGAAGTATTACAATTCACATAGCACAATACCACTCATTCAAAGATTTTTCCCAACACTTGGCATACATCCTCTTAATTTAAATTAAGACACACATATTATTAATTTCCTTCCAATCAAGAGTAGAGTACAATTCAAGTCACCAAATTCTTGAACTAAATATCCTCCTTTAT
Organism: Picea engelmannii; assembly: GCA_009831015.1. Classification (NCBI taxonomy): domain Eukaryota; kingdom Viridiplantae; phylum Streptophyta; class Pinopsida; order Pinales; family Pinaceae; genus Picea; species Picea engelmannii. The sequence continues at coordinate 548,174 of ML795199.1, read as the reverse complement.
GTTCCAACAAATTTGTACCTGCAAGATTTATATCTTTGCTAGAGAGAACCTTCTACAAACAACAAAAGTTAGACTCACATGTATATTATTCGAAAGCAAAAACTTATAATATCCATAGATAGTACAAGGATATTCTTATAAAAGTGTGAATCATATTTGTTTGCATATCTCCATAAAAATTTATCGCTTATCAACCATTGAATCCTTGAATCAATTGTGCTTTATCAATAACTAGAATATTTGGATGTTTGAGAATTTCACAACCCAGATTATTGATACATATGTCAATAATATCCTCAGATAGATGTGCTTCATGCAACATCTAGGCAACTTAGACATGTTAGAAATAGGTATGCATCCCAAAATAAATGAATAGAATGATGGCCATACAAACAAAATAAGAATTTATATCAAAATTTGAATCAAAGCAGTTCATTTAAGGAATTTCAAGTTTATGTTTGATGGCTATCAATATTCCAATCTCACGCATACAAGCTTTTGTTACCATTAATGAAAAATCTCCCTATGTGTATGTGTGCACCAAACATGTGAATCATGTTTTCGACTTATGTGTACTTAAAAGATTAACGATCAACTGGAAAATATTACGCATATACAAAAGGATAAGTCATGATAGCAAAAGTCTTTAACATATACATATTTACACATAACAAACATCTCAATCAAATTGTAAATCAGATTTTTCTTATGCAGACTCAAGAAAAAATTCTTCTTATCCTTAATGAAATAACTCTTCCTTCATTTTGCAAACTTTCTAAGTTATTAACAAGGAAAAATAAACAAAACCCTAATGCAGGAAAATAAACCCTAATGCAAGAGAATAAAACCCTAATGCATGAAATAAAAATGCATAAGCAAGAACATGAAGCAATTCTCTCTCAATATAAATGAATACATAGTAAGAATGATAAAGCTTATGGCAACTAAATATCTAAGCATACTGCAAATAATGATATGGTTATGAAAGATAAAGATCAACTTTTGTTCATTTCCAGTCTGCTTAGATGTTTCCTAAAGTAATCAGTCACAATAAGTTAGGCTAGGAACTCAAATCTCTAGTTGTTCTATGTCTTGCTCAAAGCAATGCTTTATGGGGTCCATTTACCATTAAAATGATCAAACATGTCGAGACAGTGCTAAACTCGAGGGGACTTCTAATGATGGAGTGTAAAAGTAAAGATACATATGAGCACCCTCTCTTGTCTTTTGGTGTTGCTACATTGCGAAAAGGTGTCCATAACCTATGTTGTAGTCACCCCGACACCATAGGCCTTGCTCCGCTGCCAGCGAGTGTCCATAACCCCAATGAAGATACATGCATTTCCCAATTGAATTTCCTTCCACCATCTCATTGAATTTTCTGAATCATGACATATCAAAGCTTTTGAAACTACACAAAGTTTTACACTAGTTTTAAAATCATGAAGAAAATAAAAGGATGAATCAACACCATAAATTATCAAACTTTATGCTTTCTCGGTAGAAATTTCAACAAATAAACATTTCTTTTCTGTTCATCTTTAATAGTAAAATTCTAGGTTCATTAATTTTTTCAATTTGCTCTAGAAAATAATTATTTTTATTCCTATGAACATAAGAAAGGACTTCATTTTCAAGAGGCTTTCGAAAACCCTTTTAAAAATGTTATCCTCATAAAATCATTCATAATATTCATTAGCAACTAAAATGTTTTCTTCATCTTCAAGGCCATATATGTAACCAAAATATGACATAGGGATAATGACTTTATGAACATAAGAAAGGACTTCATTTTAAAAAGGCTCTTGAAAGCCCTTTTAGAAATGCTATCTTCATAAAATCCTTCATAATATTCATATTTGAAACCTCTTGTGAGGAGCTTCTAAAACTCTAGGAAGAAAATTTCTCTTCATGACAACTCAAAAGAAAAATTTTCTTTCATTATTTTATTCAATATTTTCTTGAGAAAATTCTTCAAAAATATTTGGACATCAACATACTTAGGGTGAATGTATAGTTGTTATTGAAGTTTTCCAAACACAACTTTCTCTTACATTCTTCATGCACTTTAGGTTCATAATTATTATGAGGAAAATAAAATCTTTATGAGCATCTTTAACCTCGTAGGAACATACTAATTCCTCCATGTGTTCGTGTTGCACATGTGTTTCTCATAAACTTCTTGGACAAAAAAATTCTTCACATTCTTCTAAGACAACAACTTTAGGGATTTCTTCATGTTTTTATGGGATAACAACCTTTTCATATGACTGTCTCATTTCTTCTTTATGCACATTCTTCATCAAATACCTTTTAGTATAAAGATTAGTAAGTTTATAAATTGTATTCTATTCCTAAAGCAACAATAAACATTTGTTCTAATGAAAATGACCTTCTTTGTCTAAGAAATAAAGAAAGGATAGACTCATGAGCAGAAGCATAATATACTTTTTAGCACTTCAGAGGGTTGGATTTCATTAGGTAAATCTATGTAAAATATTTGAAACCTCTTGTGAACATCTAAGAGGGTTACATCACTCCTTCTCATTGAATAAACATTAGTGAGGCAATATTCATAGTTCTTCTTATCTACCCATTGGTCTAAGAAAACATCATAAAAATTTGACCAACAACCTATAGAACCAGTAGGAAAGTTTTGAACTATTCTCCCTAATCTCCCTTTAGGGAAGTAGAAAGCATTCTCTTAAAGATATCATCATGTTCTATTTCCAAACTATCAGTATAATCTCGAAATGATGACAAATGTTCTTCAACCAAAACATTACTATCTTAGGAAGAATTTTGAGGTAATTTACATGCATATTATGAAGATTAAATGGTAAATTGAAAAACCTATTTCTTTTCAAAATCATAGGATGCAAATTAGCTTGTAGCTAAAAAGGTTTATTACCAACCAGAGGAATGGATAACTAGGCTCAAATATCTTACATGACTTTTTATTCATTGGAATAGTAAGAATTTCATATTTTGTTCATATGACCCATGAAAGAAAATGTAGTAGGAGATTGGCTATTATTTTCAAGAGACAACGATTCATTCAAATAAGGAATGTAAACATAATCTAAAACTTTATTTTCGAATAAAGGAAATAAATATTTGAATTTATAATCTTCCCAATCGATAAAATAAAGAAAAACCCTTTTCAAATACATAGGGAAGAATAATAAGGGACTGAGTAACAAAACTAGAATTTCTTAACCAAAACCTTTCTAATGAACTGAATCATCTAAAAGATATTATTCATTTTCAATTAAAGTATTCTTTCATTCGAGAATCAAGCACTTGTTGTCATGTTCAGATTCACCATGAGAACTTATAATCTAAACTTTGTCATTAACCAGGGAAAAGAAACATTTTAACTTCAATCCCTGGCAACAACGCGAAAAGATGTTGGTCCTCAGGTTGTTCCTAGCCAGGGACCAATGCCAAGGCACCCTATGATGCTTTGATGAAGCCTCATTTATTATCCAACATTCATTTAAAGCTTCAGGTGTAGATTGGATCAACTTGTCCATAGATGGCTTTGTCTCACTAATATCGTTCTATGATACCATCCAGAAGAGTTGACCTTCTAGAGAAGTGCTAGGCAACATTCTATGAACTAAAGTGTAGACTTGTGTTGGCACCTGTGTTGAAACTTCCAAACTTTGAGTAGTCATTTGAAGTGTATACTGACACTTTAAATTTTAGCATTGGAGGATTTTTGTCACAGAAGGTCATCCAATGGCCTACGAGAGTAGAAATTTGTAGGATCACAAATGGACATACCCTATTCATGAGAAAGAGACGACCACACTTATACATTGTCTACAAGCATGGAGACACTACTTGCTTGGTAGATTGTTTGTTGTAAAGATAGACAATGTGGCAACAAGGCACTTTTCCACCTAACTGAAGTTGTCACCCAAGCAAGTGCAATGGAAAGAGTTCTTGGTAGAGTTTGACATGACCATTAAGTATTGACTTGGCAAGTTGAACGCAGTACCATATGCCTTAAGTAAGAATTCAAAACTTGTAGCCTTGAAGGAGGATGAGTTGTCGACGCCCATGGGAAGTCAAGTGCAAATTTTGACAGACTTGAAAGACAAGATCAAGGAGGGATTGTAGAAGGATCCCATAGCTTTTAACATCATGAAGCAAGTGAAGGAAGGCATAACAAGGAAGTTTTGGATGGAAAATGGGATTTTGTACATTGGTGATCCCATCTATGTGCCAAAGTCATCTAACCTTTGAAAGAAACTCTTAACGGAATGCCATGATTTGCCTTGCCCTGGCTATCCAGGACAATGAAGAACTATGGCATTGCTAGAATGAGGTTACTATTGGGAATGCATGAGGTGAGACATAGAAGAATACATCTAGACCTATCTTGTGTGCCAACAAGATGAGGCAAGCCAGTCCATTACAACCTTTGCTGATGTCAGAGAGACCTTAGGCAAGTGTCTCTATGGACTTCATCACATAGCTTCCAATCACACATGTGTATAATGGGATTATGGTGGTTGTTGACCATTTTTCCAAGCATGCCATCTTCATGCCAATGAAGGTGTGGTGTGTAGTGGAGGAATTTTTGAAGCTATTCTTTGAGAATTTTTTGAAGTAATGGAGTCTCCCATTAAGCATCATGTCAGACATAGACAGAAGGTTCACATGACCGTTTTGGATAGAGTTATTTAGGCATGTTGGAACCAAGCTACTGAAGAGTTTGAACTATAATTCATGGACTAATGGGAAAACACAATGTATCTGTTTCCTTTTGGAATATTATCTGAGGCATTTTGTTTGTGCAAAACAATCGAACTGGCTAGAGTTGTTGGACACAACCCAATTTGGTTACAACATGCAAAAGAGTTCCACGATGAGCTACAGTCCATTTGAGTTGGAAAATGGGCAACAATCATTGACGTGACATATAGTTCTGCAAGGATACTATGGGTGTAACCCATCAACCTTGTGGTTCATGAAAGGATGGCAAGACGAATTGGATATGGCTCACGTTCAGTTGAAAAACACATTAGAAAGGATGAAGCGTTGGTTGGAACATTATAGGAGGGAGGTAGAATTTCAAGCTGGAAAGTTAGTCTTACTTGAGTTGGGAAGAAAGAAATTCAAGCCACAAAGTGGCATGTCTGGTGTTTTTCTATGGTGGCTTGAAGGACCATTCAAGGTTCTTAAGAAGATTGGCAATGTCACTTATATATTGGAGCTGCCAGAACACATGAGAGCTCACCATTCGGTTTTCCACATCAATCAGTTGAAGCTTTGTAGGAATGATGAAGGATGTACTATCAAAGTTGCACCATCCATAGCCCATGCAGTGATCATATATAGGCCAGAGATGGAAGTGGAGGAAATACTTGCACGCATGACCTCCTACTTCAGCAAAAACAAAAGGCACGAGTAATTTGTTAGCTAGAAAGACAGACCTGATGATACAGATTTTATGAGCGGCACAAAATGAATAAAAAATATTAAAATATGCTTAACACAGAATAACAATGATACAATAAAGCTGGTTTTCTATTTAATAAGGAAATAAGCTGAAACTGTAAAATGCAGCGGAAAACAAGCTTGTTGGAATGGTGGCGACTTATCTCTGAGAAGAGATGTGACAGCTGCGCTCATTTGCAAGAAGATGATTAAAATGAGGATATGAAGGCCTTTTTACAATAAATAAGAATTTCAAAAACCCTAGACATAAAAAAACCTAACCCTAGGAGATGAAGCACCAAAAGTCACGTGGGCTCCGTTTGGGTAAGTTAGTACATCAACTTCCCGGGGTCGTAACTTTTGCATACGATCTCCGTTTTAGGTGTACGATAGCTCGTTGGAAAGGTATCGTCAAGGAGATTCATTTTGGGGGCTCAATCAGAGCCTTCGCCTAGTATTGAGAATATATATCTCGAAAAACTTTCATTTAGGCCCTCAAAATGGCCCCAGAAGTTAAAAACTGCTAAAAATAGTAAATTGCCAAAATTGCCAGAAAACTGTTTTGAGTGAGTTGGAAAAGGTGGGTGGCCACTGATATCCAACTGGATCAATCCTCCATCCTTAGGAATCGATGTTATCCATTGCGTTGAGTTCCCCCATCATATGAGGAAATTTCTGCTAAATTTGAGGAAATTTCTGCTAAATTTGGCCCTGGGTGAGCCACTTGCCTTGGTGCTGGAGTTGCCCTGCTTTGACGACTCGATAAAGTTGCATCCTTTGTTGTCGAGTGCCCTTGATCTGTGTGTCCACAATCTGATCACTGGACTCCTGTTGCATGTAGTCAGGGTTGATCTCTATTGGTGTCAACTGCTCTATTATCTCTGAGGTGTCCAATAATGGTGGGAAATATGGCTGAAGGAGAGCCACGTTGAAGATTGGGTGCAGGCCAAGGAAAGGGGGAATGTTGAGCTCAAAAGCATTGTCACTCACAACCTTGTTGATGGTGTATGACCCATAACAAAGTGGTCGAAGCTTCCAATGGGGCCCTGTAAGGCGTTCTTTCTGCAAGTGCAACCAAACTTTGTCTCCCACCCGAAACTTATGTGGCACCCGATGTTGATCAAGGCGTTGCTTGTACTTGGCATTAGACTTCTATAGAATATCCTGACCCTGTTGGAGGATGTGATGGATCTGCTCAATGAACTGGGTGGCTTTGTTAGCTTCTGGTGGAGCAGGGGACGATTCGAATGAGGTGGTCACCAGGGGTAGTGAAACATCCATGGGGCCCAGTGGTTGAAATCCCAACCCCACTTGAAAGGGGTTGTGGCCAGTTGAGATATGAAGGGCTCGGTTGTAGCTATGCTGGACATAGGGAAGACTCTCATCCCATGTTCGGGGGTTTTTTGAATTGTACATGCGTAGGATCTGTACTATCATTCGATTGACGACCTCAGTTTGGCCATCTGTCTGGTGGTGGAAGGCAGTGGATTTGGTGAGCTTGGTATCCAATAGTGACCAGAGGATCGACCAAAATGTGCTAAGGAACCGACTATCACGGTCTGAGATAATGGTTTGTGGGATCCCAAAATGTACCCATACTCGTTCAAAGAAGAGCTTGGTAGTGGCTTCTGCTGTGATATTCTTCTTATAGGCGATGAGAATCACCATCTTGGAAAAGCGATTAACAACCACAAAGACACAGTCATTTCCCCTCTTAGTGGATGGGAGGCTCGACATGTAGTCAATTGAGATGGATTCCCACGACTTGTCAGGAGTAGGCAGAGGGGTGTACAAGCCCTGTTTCTTAGTGGTCAGTTTGGAAATAGCACAGGCGGTGCAGGACCTGATATACTTGCCGACATCCTGTCGAAGTTTCGTTCAGTAGAAATGTTTCTGCAACACTACCACTGTGTTTTCGACGCCAAAGTGTCCTGCCACCTGATTGTAGTGCGCTTCCCAAATCAGCTTTGCGCGCTCGCTTCATGGAACATAGAGATGTCCTAGACGACACAACAACCCATCTTGAAGATGGAAATTAGTGACCACTGAGTTGGCGCCCAACATTTGGTAGGTGGTGGAGAAGTCAGGGTTTGTCTTGTAGAGGTGGGGCCATTCGGAGGTCTCGTGGCCACAAGAGTCTAGCATCGTGGTGAGTGCCGCGACTGGAGGTCGGCTGAGGCAATCAACAACTCGGTTGGTACTTCCTATTTTATACTTGATGTCGAGGTGGAACTGTTGTACGTATGTGGACCACTTCCGATGGCGGTCATTCTGCAATTTTCCTTGGGTCTGCATGAACTATAGTGGCCTGTGATCAGTGTGGATGACTGTCTCCTTCCCAAGAAAGTAATGTCTCCACTAGTGGTAGGCTTGCACAATGGAGTCCATTTCTTTGTCATAAGTAGGGTACTTACAGACAACATCTGATAGTGTCTCACTATGATATGCCACGGGGTGGCCATGTTGAGTGAGAATGACACCCACAACATAATCTGAAGCATTTGTATTGATCTCAAAGGGATGTTGCAGGTTCGATAATGAAAGTGCTGGGGATCAGCACAAATGCTTCTTGAAGTCATCGAAGGCTTATTGTTGGGACATGCCCCACACAAATTTTTCCTTAACGCCACCCTTGGTTACTTGGCTGAGGGCCCATGCGATATGAGAGAATCCCAACACGAACCTGCGATAGAAATTGGCAAGGCCCAAGAAGCTCCAAAGTTCAGTGAGTGTGGTTGTGGCTGGCCAATCACAAATGACCTGGATCTTGACTGGATCTACATGCACACCGTGCCGATCAATGATGTAGCCTAAGTAATGGACCTTGTGCATGCCGAAGGAGCATTTTTCCAAGTTTGCATATAGTTTGTGTTGCCGTAGGGTGTGAAGAACCTCCTGAATATGCTGCAAGTGTTTCACCCAAGTCTTGCTGTAGATGAGGATGTCATCCAGATACACCACTACAAAAGTATTGGTGAAAGGTCGTAGGATATCATCCATCATCCTCATAAAAGTTGCTGGAGCATTTTTCAAACCAAACGGAATGACCAACCATTCAAAAAGACCTTCTTTTGACTTGAAGGTGGTCTTCCATACATTTTTCTATTCTATTGGGACATAGTGGTAGCCAGACTTCAGATCAATCTTACTGAAGTATTTGGCCCCTGTGAGCTAATCAAGGAGGTTGTCGATTCGGGGAATCGAGTACCGGTTTTGGACTGTGATTTTATTCAGGGCCCGATAATCAATGCAGAGTCGCTAGGTCCCGTCTTTCTTCTGCACCAACACGATTGGGCTCCCACAAGGCAATGATCTGGAACGTGTGTGCCCCATTGTGGAGCAGTTCTTGGATCTGCCTCTTGATCTCCTCTTTTTATAATAGAGAGTGACGATAGACTCGCCCATTGGGTAGCGGTGCTTCTGGGGTCAGATTGATGGGATGCTTGACTTGACACTGAAGAGGTACCCTAATAAGAGAGGAGAAGATATCTGAGTATTCTTCCATGACCTTATCCATTTGCTTCTGTTGTGTGGAGAGATCGGCCCTGGAGGCCCTAGATGTGGCTGTGATCTTTCACTCACTCTGAGAGAGAATCATGAAGAAGACAAATTTCCCGGTCTGAGAGATGAATTTCCTGCATTACTTGGCAGAGATCAAGAAAATAACACTAGGAGGGACTACCTTAGGTATCCTGTACAATTTCTTGTTCAAAGTAATAATAACACTACGAGGCCTAGACTCATATACAACACAACATTTTCATAAATAAGGTTGGCCCAAAAGAAAATTACAAAATTTGAGAGGTTCAACATCACACAATACCTCGTCTTTGAAGGGCTTGATGTCGTATGACAGTCGACACTGTTGGATGATGTGGAGATTGCTTCCTTGGTGGAGCCATCCAATGGTGTAGGGTTGTGGGTGCAACGTTGTTGGAAAGTCCAGCCGCTTCACAACCTCTGCTAAGATGAGGTTCTTCTGCCTATCACTATCAATGATGAAGTGTAGTGGGGTTCCTTTTACCCACATCTGTGAATGGAAGAGTCGCTCACCTTCTTCTGGCTCATCTGGTTCACCATGCTAGAGCTTGGTGGTAGCAATGGTGGCACTGGGTTCCACGTCAATGATCCGTCTTCCCCTTTCTGGTTCTGAATCAGAGTCAGAACCCACATCTGATTCACAGGCTTTCACTTTGGCCACCAACGAGTTCTTTGAGCAGAAGTCAGCAGTGTTATGCCAAGGGCTCTTATGGAAGTTGCACCACTTCCAGGTATCTTTCTTTGTGTTTCTAGTGTCCTTCTTTGTTTGCGGCTTGGACTAGTCATCCTGATACTACCCAACTTTTCTTTGTCCTTTGTTTTGTGGGTTGGGGCCACCTCTTCCTGGCTTTTGCTGTGCGGGGTTCCCAGGCCCAAATTGCTGCGTCTTTTGTTTGAGCTTCTACTCGTTTTTGACAACATATTGGTAGGCCATGCCCAAGGACGAGATGTCCAGAAATTCCATTTCAGTATGGATGTATCTATGCAGATCACCACAATACTTGAGCACCATATGTCACTCCAAATCTTTGATACCTAGCTTGGTGTGTAAGGTATGGAAGCTATTTGTGAACTCTGGCACTGCTTGGTCTCTTTCTTGTAGTGTGGTCCATTTGGTATTCAAGTTATCATAACTTCCGAAAGGGTAGTATTGTTCCTTAATGACATCCCTGAAGGATTCCTAGGTGGCCACGAATGTAAATAATGAGGGTTCCTCTATTTTCTTTTCCTCATAGAAAGTTTCCCACCAATCTTTGACATGGGGAACGACTTTGAGGAGTGCAAAAATAATCTTTTCTCTATTTGAAAAGTTATGGACATAAAAATACCGTTTTAGTAGATTCAACCACTTGTCTACAAAATCTGCGTCTATCTAACCTTCAAATATAGGAATATCGAAGTTGATTTGTACCTTGAAGGGGACGATGCCTCCGCTCGAGGAAGATGCGTCTCCTGTTGGTAGTCGCCGAAGGATTTGCGCGAAATTATCCATCATCTCGTTCCTTTGTTGTGTGAGGGATTCCTCAAGCAACATTTTGAAAGGATCTCCTATCTCGTCATATTTCTTTTCTCCTGCCATGAGAGGTCGCTTGGACATGCGAGTGATTTTTTCCTCAAGAGAAACAAGCTTGAGACCCAATTCTTTGTACCCTGACCTCATTGGGGACATGCATTAAGACGGCAAGGAGAAGACCGCTCTGATACGACTGATCCAAATTTTATGAGTAGAATGAAATGAATACAAATTATTAAAAGATGCTTAACACAAAATAACAACGATACATTAAAACTGGTTTTCTATCTAATAAGGAAATAAGCTGAAACTGTAAAATGCAGCGAAAAACAAGCTTGTTGGAATGGTGGCGGCTTATCTCTAAGAAGAGATGTGACGGCTGTGCTCATTCGCAAGAAGGTGATTATAATGAGGATATGAAGGCATTTTTACAATAAACAGGAATTTCAAAAACCCTAGACATCCAAAAATCTAACCCTAGGAGATGAAGCGCCAAAAGTCATGTGGGCCCCGTTTGCGTAAGTTAGTACATCAACTTCTCGGGGTTGTAACTTGTGCATACGATCTCCGTTTTAGGTGAACGATAGCCCATTGGAAAGGTATCGTCAAGGAGATTCATTTTGGGGGCTCAATCAGATCCCTTGGGTGATATTACGAGGCTCTATCTAAAAAAACCTTCATTTAGGCCCTCAAAATGGCCCTAGAAGTTAAAAACTACTAAAAATAGTAAAATTTCAAAATTGCCAGAAAACTGTTTTGAGTGAGTTGGAAAAGGTGGGTGGCCACCAATATCCACCTGGATCACCTAAATAGGAGAATAGTTGGGAAAGGAAAGAGTCATTGTGATAGTATGAAGACACGATCCGATAATTCGAGAAGTAGAAGCTTGGAGCACTTAGATATGTGTCAATAGTACATTGTGTAGATGACAACAAGTTTAGTGGGGAGGATGTAAGACCTCTGCTTGCAGATGAAATTAGGCATGGAGGGTTGCAACACTAGATGTTGCTTGCCTAATCAAAGGGATGAATTTTCCCATAGCCTATGAAGTTTCCTTCATACAAGTTGAGACACAATCAATCACACTTGGTGCACTTGGGTGCACATAGGTACAGTCAGATGGATGAACCAAGCATACTAGGATGACCTGGGAGGACTTGGGATGTCTTGGGAAAAATTTGTAAGACTTGGAATGAGTCAGTGAATAAGTCACCAAAATGAAACAAGACAATGGATGACACTTTGGTCCACCTTGGAATGAAGGGGATTGCAATTGCACGTTAAGATCATAGGAAAAGGAGGACACCTCAAAGTGCTAAGGCATAAGAAGCAAGAGGCACTAAGTCATTAAAGGATTTATGTGGTTGTGCCAAGTTTAGGGTTTCGGCATAGTGGAATGAATTAAATTGGCCAAGTGACAAAGAAAAGGAAACATGACCTGCAAGAGGTAGGCATGTAGTTGCTTTGGGGGTTGGATTAACAGTTCTTGTAGGTTATTTTCCTTATGTAATGATAGTATGTAAATGAGCCATAAGTAGTTTGGACACACTCTTCTATCGTACATTATAACATACTTCATATAATAAAGTTTAAGGCATTTTCCTTGGGTGCCACCCATACTTATTTATTGTGGATGCTTTATGACTATTGGATGTCACTGTTCCTCGTATTACTTGTGTTGGATAAGTTATAATATTGGCTAACTATTAAGTATTGATAGGATATTTTAAGGTTATGGTTCGACATATACCTATTTTTGGATGAACTAGGTTGTGTTTGGACTCCGTTGTGCATCTAATCTATTGTAACTTAAAGCAAAGTTATGGGAAGACTTTAAGTGAAGAGGTGTAGTCTAGCCACAGTAGGTGCAGGTTGGTTAAGCCATTGAAATAAAGGCAAGGTAGTGCCTGATCCAGGTGGCTCTCGGTGGCCATCCACTTTCTCCAATGAATCAATGTTTCTGAGCCTGTGGTTTTGATAAACCATGACATTGACCCTTTTGACGAGGAATGTAATGCCTAAAATGTTAATGCATCAGATCCCATTAGAAATCAACAATTAAGCATGCTTGGGATATAGTAGTACTAGGATGGGTGACCTCCTGAGAAGTCCTAGTGTTTTACATGCCTATGGAATTTTGTAAACTCAGACCAATCTATCCCACATGCATCATTGTAATTATTCTCCTCTCACTCTCTCATACATAATCAAGGTGAAGGATCTCCTTTGAGCATGCAATGGAGTGTGATGTAATGCTTATTTGTGAATGAGTTTAGTCGACATCTCCTTCTCTTCAGAGATAATCTACCACCATTCTAGTCAGTTTGTGTTCTACAATATTTTTCTATTTTATTCATTAATAGAAGTTGAGTTTCATTGTATTTATGTGTTCTTTGCTATATTTTCATTTATATCTCATTTCATTCTCAACATACTCCAGATTAGTCGCACTACTACATATGGGCGGATTATTCCACGAAAATTTTCCACGTTTCCATGATTTTCATATTTTTTAAAAATTGGGCAGGATTTTCATCGCTATTGCCACGAAATTGTGTCGTTATTGCCACGAATAGGTTTTTTAAATTGGGCCGGATTTTCATTGCTATTGCCACGAAAGTTCGTCGCTATTTCCACGAAAGTTAGTAGCTATTGCCACAAAAATTTTGCCTATCTCAAAATTTCATCGCAAGACCGACGATTTCTGGTTATAACCGTTCGCGTCTTCGACAAAGTGACCTAAAGATAACAAATACACATCTCTCCATTTGATAGGTAATCCTAATTAAATAAATAAACATCTCTCCATAAATTAACAATGGTAATCCTAGTCAATAAAAACATTGTTATGTAATCAAGAGTTTTAAATAACGGTCAAACAAAAACTCTAGTCCAAGACATTTAAATTTCAACCTGGAGTTTTTCTAATCCACCCAAACTCTCAAACAAGAATTTTTTAACTTGAGGTAAACATAGGCAAACTCTTTGTTGAGACATTTTAAAATGTTTCGACCAAGAATTTTAACTCTTATCCAAAATATTATTTAACTTTCAATCAAGATATTTCAATGACTATTTTCTTGATTGAAACAATAAATATCACATTTCTTCACAAGCTTCTTTCCAAAAATTGTTAGTCGTCTTCACATTTTCACCCCCTAGTACTTCCCTTGGATGAAGTTTTCCACTTGCACCAATCCCACGTCTTCATTGCCCTATCATTATGTTGTTGAAGTTCTATCTCTATATTGCCATCACCTATGGTTACATTGTCAAAATGAGGATGGAAGGAAACCTAA
>ML795199.1:506513-517775 GCA_009831015.1 Picea engelmannii | reverse complement strand
CATCTCTAGGTTTTATTTCCTATGGCTTTTATCTTTTACCAGCTGCTTTTACCCCCTGGGCCTTTAGCCCCTTCTTCCCACAAGACAAGATGTACCCTGAGAGGTCGTCCTAATGGCCAGACTAGGGGAATGGGATGGATGAGAGGGGTATAAGATGTAAAAGTGACAAGATGGTGGGAGCGGACGATGGCTCTACAAATCCCCCTTGGTGGCTAACCAAAACCCATGAATACCGGCTTGCTAAGTTGCCCCATCAATCACCCCAACAATGGTCAAGTTGATTAGTGTAAGATCCAAGCAGTCATCCGAAATGAAAGGAACCTAATGCATATATAAGAAGGTTATAACAATCAAATATGACACATACCATGATACCTCGGACCAATTACCTCATGGAGCAAGAGTCCTCTCCGATGCAAGCCCAAACCGGTGGTGATGGATGCTGCTACTGCTGACAGGACAAATCTGATGGAGAAGAAGAAAGATGGGCCCTCAGGGGCCATGCTCAAGTCAATCAGCTCTCATACTCCATGTCTAGGACCATGTGGGCCTTGAGACATGATCTCCTAGTTATCCCTAGATATCGGGGATAACACAACCCACTTCTTATTCTTCCCATAAATGACACCTTGAACTACCACAAATGACCTCTCGAAGGCATCCTTTCCCAATTAGGTATATAGGTAACATTAACATTCTTGAGCACTAGGTATGGGTCTCGGGGCCTTGACATGGTCAAGGGAGGAAACATGAACTTTAGCCCTTAAAGGAATCTTTCAATGAGCTAGGGCCAATAAGGATGCCTCGTATAACCACACAAGGCCTTCGGAGGGCATTCCAACCTATGGTTGGGGATGCCAGTGCCACTAGGTGTTTTTGAGTAGTAGGTATGTGTCTCAAGGTCTTGGAAATGATATAGGGAAGAAGGCCATGCCTTAAGTTCTAAAGAAAGCTTTGAGTCATCTATAGCCATGAACAATGCCTCAAAGTACCACACATAAACTCCAGAGGGGTATTCTTGGCCTATAAGAAATGATATTAGTTATAAGAAATGATATTAGTGCTCTCACAAGGTTTTGAGCATTAGCTATGGGTCTGAAGGACTTGATATGGTTGAGGGGGGAACCCAAGGCTTAGTCGAAGTACAAAACTTCTAGGCATCCATGGTCGAACATGACACCTCAAATTAGCACGCCCAATCTCTCAAGGTTTTAGGCAACTTCTAGGGCTCAAAATTCATGAATGACACCTCAAACCACCATAGATGACCTCTCGATGGTATCTTTGGCATTCAAGTGGGAGTATGGGCATCAATAGGATATTTTGAGCACTAGGTGTGGGTCTTGGGTCCTTGGAAAAGATCGAGAGAGGAAACCCAAGCCTTAGGTCCTAAAGGAAGTTTCTAGGTATATAGGGCCTACAACGACATGTTGAACCATAATATTATATATATATAAATTATATTATATATAACTATAATAAAAACAAAAAATAAAAATAAAAACAAAAAAATAAACAAATAACAAAACATAGTTTTGAAAAAAACAAACAAAACACATTTGAACTCAACTCTCATGCTCATTAGCTGGAGCAAAACTTGGTCACACACAGAGTAGAGAAGATGGCACACGCATAGGAGAAGGAGGGCACACAGAGAGGAGAAGGAGGGCATGCACGTAGAGGAGAAGGAGGGCACACACAGAGGAGAAGGAGGGCACACACAAAGGAGAAGGAGGGCACACATAGTAGAGAGGAGGGCACACATAGAGGAGATGGAGGGCACACAAAGGAGAAGGAGGGGAGGTTAGGGCACACAGAGGAAAAGGAAATAGTTGCACCCATCGAGGGCCATCTGTAAAATCAATCAAGTGACGTCGACACTAAGGGCGAGGGCGAGGATGGTGAGTAACTTTGAACACTTCATGAATTTACATTGTTAATGCGAGAATAGTCTTTTTGTTTTTATAAGTTTGCGTTAGTTCCATTTTGTGTTGGAAGGAGAGGGAAATCTCCCAGATGTGAGTAAATCGCCGCCACAAATGTGTTGGTGCACCCAAATGTGAGTAAATCGCCCCCACAAATGACAATACGTTTCATGTAGCCACAAATTTTCCAACAGGGAGGAAAAAAACGCCCCAAACTCTCTAACTCGTCCCCCCCAAATCTAGAAATCAACCTCAATTTTCACCATATTCCCACAACAAAAAATTGCCCTCCATTGAAGTAACTTGACCCAAATGGTGTGAGTGGGATGATTGGGCATGAGAGGGGCTAGGTGGCTCCTTGCTCATGTTAGAGTAGGCCCCACCCCAAAATTTCTAGTAGTTGTTGTAAATTCACCATTTCCATTTGAATCTTTTGCACTTGCATTTTGATCCACAAGAATAGGTTTGCACAAATTAGTGTGTTGTCACACCACGAGAAAGTTCATGAAGGCTCTATCTTATTAAATATGACTTCATTAAGTTTCCTTCATAGAATAAAGCACTTCAACTTGAAAATTTTTCCAGCAAAATGGAACTCTATATCCCAAGGAAGACAATTGCCTAATAGGGCCCTCTTCCATGTAATGGAGCGTAGGGGATATTGACAACACATTGTGTCTACTTAGGCCCAAGAAAAACTGGTTAAGTGAGAAACTTGTAACAAGCGTTTCAAGGTTTCGACTTGCTTGTAATGGAGACAACACTAGTTTTGGACTCCTAGGTACATTAGGCTTTTATCTATAGGCGAATCCCCCAACACTAAATACCAAATGAGAAAAGCTTTCTTTGGTTCTAGTGCTAGCTTCCAAATGCTTCACTGCTGAAAGAGCCAGGTTTTCTACTTGGACTTGACTTGTGAAATCTTCTTCAGACATCCCTCAAGGAAAGACTTAGCACAGAGCCACTTGTAGCCAAAAGTAGGCTTATATTTCGTGAAAGTTGTATGGATCTGGCTTTGCTAGTCTTCCACCAGGTACAGGGTGATTGCAAGCCTAAATTGAGGAAGAGAGCATCTAGGATTAGGATTTGAACTCATTCCAGGATCATCCAAGTAGTTCATTACAATGGTGATCAATCCTCATACTACCAAACAATATCAAGGAAATCAACAACCATACAAAAGTTTGCAGTCCTAATACCTGCCAAATCATTCTATCATCCAAAGTCCAAAGCAATAAACCATAGTCCATGCAATAAATGTTCGCCATCATCATTGTTGAGGTCAAACACTTAGTTTGCAGTGCTAGGTTGGGGTTGCATATTATATAGTTTAGGCTTGAAATAGAAATAAACAATTCACTACAACACTTATTCCTCCAGGCAACTATCACCATGAAATAACAAGGAAAGCACTCCAATACAACCATGGAAACAAAATTGTAACAAATCCATGCCTTCAACCAACCCCAACTCTAAAATTCAAGTACGGGCCTTTGGGATGCTTTTAACATATCAAAACCAATGTTGCAAGCCAAGATAACATTCTAAACCGTGATCGAAACAACGAATTGCAATTGCCTTTTAAGCAACCAAGGACACTCGAAACCACTATGTAGCATATAATCAAATGTCAAAGTGAGTAGAAATGCATGCGCAATGATGTTGCCACATTTGGTCTAGAACATGACTTCATCTTAATGATAAACACAAATAATTTTATCCCATGTTAATATTGTATTGGCAAGGAGGAACCACAAAAAAGTGTTTTATGAGGAGCTTTAACCTTCTACACTATATTCTACATGGACCACTTAGTGTGGTTCTCCTACAATGGATGGAAGGAAACCTTATAAACCCAATTGAACTATGTGATTCACTAGTTGAAGTGAATCACTTATTTATAGTTGTTCCATTAGTGATCAAGCATAAGAGGATGTCTTACAATTCAATGGTTGATTGCTTAAGTTGAGCACTACTGAGAATCTTATTGACTATCCTAAACATTTCTAGACATCGGGTACACTGAATTGGCAGTGTTAATATACCATAGACCCAATATTTATGTAAATGCGTTCATATTTCCTCTAAGGACAATTATGCACAACTTGTTAAACCTCCTTAAACACGATGTGCTCCAATAGGGGTTGAGTGTGATAAGCACATCTAGGAGGCACATTATTTCAAGTCAACATGTCATTTTAGCACCTACAAAACTTTAGTGGCAATATTGTAGATTTTTTTTTTTGGCCTCGCCTCTACACCAATGTGGAGAAATACCACAACAAGGTTTGTGTCATGGTGTGACATTGCTAAATCAACCAACAAAAGACAATATTCACCCACATATTTAACCATTCCTTCACACCTATAGAAATATATATCCATAGATATTTTGACAAGATTACTAACAATGCAACAAAAAATGATGAATTCTTTGTGGTTGTTTATTAGTTCTTGAAGTTGACAATCCTAATGCCTTGTAGGAAGACCAAGTGTAGAAGGAAATTCACAAAATAGGATTGTATTTTTCATTACTAATACCCAATAGACATTGGGAGGACATATCAATGGAATTTGTGTTGGGAGTGACTCAAACAGGAAGAATTAATGACTCCATTTTGTTATTGTTGGTGTTAATAGATTGTATAAAATGAACCATTTTATTCCTTACAATAAGACAAACGAAGTTGTCAATACAATTTTTTTTAAGGAAGTGGTATGTTTGCATGGATTTACCAAAGCAATACCAAGTGACATCAATACTCATTTTTCGAGTAATTTTTGATGAACATCATGTCACAAATTAGGCAACACGTTTCCCTATAGTTATGCTTACTTGCATCCACAAATTGATGTGTAAACAAAAGTGGTAAATGGGAGTGACCTAGGAAACTTCTTGTGGAGTATTGTTGGAGATTGATGGACACAACGAGATTTGACATTGTTGCAAGCTAAATCTTCCTATAACTATAGTGTGAATGAAACTACAATAAAATGAGCCTTCCTAATTATTCAAGAAAGGAATCAAAAAAAAGTTGTGGATTTAATGGAGTTGCCAATTGATGAGCATATTAACAAAGATTCTAAATTACTTGCAAAACATATTCAAGAAGTCCAATCATAAATAAAACAAAATCTACATGAGATGAATAAATACAAGGCATGAACATATCTCCATAGAAAATAAATGATTCCCCAAGTTGGAGAGCAAGCGACAATGTACCTAAGAAAAATGATTGATTTCTTGAATGTACCTACAAAAAGATAAACTAGAAGAAAACTGGACCTTTAAAATTTTTGAAGAGGATAAAATGATGATGCATATGCCATTAATTAATCTCACAAGAGAGTTAGACACCAATCAAGTTTTCAATGTTTCAGACAATTATACATATTGTATAGAGTCAAATGAAGAACTTGATTATGCTGAGGAGGCAACTTCACTAGAAATTACCAAAGAAGAAAAGAGAATAAATTGAAAGGGCCAGACACTAAGTTTAGAAAATTTAGACACTACCGGGATAAATGAAAAATAACTATCCCTAAGGCATGTTTCCGATGAGGAGGCTATAGGTCAAAGGTTCGAATATGGTCAAGTCCCTCAAGTTTACAAACCACTATTGTGGCCTATGGTTGAATTAATCTCTATTTGTATATTTTGGGGAAGAGGGGGTGGATCTTATCCTCTATCTATATATTCTAGGACAAAGAGGGGGATCCCACTCTCTATATAGACATTCCAGGGATAGGATAGGATCCTGTGGGGTTTCCCTTAGGGAAAAAATGAAAAATAATTAATGAAACACCATGGGAATAATATGACCAACATTAAGAGTCTCAACTGTGTCGTTTAGAGTATACTTTGGTAAGGGGAGGTTGATGAATGTGCATGCAAACAAGAGGATAAGGTAGGTACATGGGAATGGGAAGGGAAGACACAATGCATTGATAAGGTGCATGCACTTAGGACGACAAGTCCATGGTGAGGTAAGAAAAACTGTTAAATTTGGAGCATCACTTGGTGCATGCATTAATGAGTTTTGCATATAGAAAATGAAGTAGAAAAGATACTATGAGAACTACCATAAGATAATTTTGGGTAAGGACTATTTTAGTTAATGACAAGTTTTAGATAAGTTAGATATATCATTAGTGGACAATTAGTCCGTAGGGTTAGCTCAATCAATTGCTGCCATTATTACAAGGATGTTTCTAGTAATTTAACTCATTGTGCAGGTCCCTAGTTCGATTTTTAAGGGTAAGGCACAATAATTTTATGCCACCCACTTTATACTGGGTACCATCCTGAGCATGGGGGCAAGTGCCCAATGGTTTTCCGGGGAGTTATTTCCAAGGAAAAAAATCATCATTGGTGGATACTGATGGATGAGAACTTTATTTAAAAAAGGATGTGATGTACTTTCGAGAGGACAAAAAAAATTAGATAATTGTTAGTAAGAATTTTGTTAGTGAAAGTGATTTTGAATGTTCAATTTCCTTTAACTTGTAATTTGATTATGTTATGATTTGACTTTTCCCTTGTACTAGATTAAGGTGTGAGTTTGTAACTATATATAAATATGCAACTTATCCAACTATATGTACCTATATGCAATTTTATGCAACAATGCAACTTATGCAACTATATGCAACTATATTGCAACAATTTCATATGAAACTATATGCAACTATATGCAACTAGGCAACTATATGCAACAATGCAACTTATCATGTTTTTTAGTGACTATATGCAACTTTATGCAACTATATGCAACTTATGCAACTATGCAACTATATGCAACTATATGCAAATATGCAACTTATCCAAGTATATGCAACTATGCAACTATATGCAACTATATGCAACTTTATGAAACAATGCAACGTATGCAACTATATTGCAACTATATGCAACTATATTGCGACTATATGCAACTATATTGCAACTATTTCGTATGCAACTATATACAAATATGCAACTATATGCAACTAACTGCAACTATGCAACTAACTGCAACTATGCAACTATATGCAACAATGCAACCTATCATGTTTTTTAGTGACAATATGAAACTATATGCAACTTTATGCAACACTGAAACTTATGCAACTATATGCAACTTATGAAACTATATGCAACTATATGCAAGTTTATGCAACAATGCAACTTATGCAACTATATGCAACTATATTGCAACTATATGCAACTGTGTTGGTACCAAAAACGTATATTGGAACGATAACTTATCTTCTTGTTTTAACGAGTGTAGGTACCACCAAATAGGTAACTGTCGGATCTATCTTCCTCGAATGATGATCAAGATATACTAAGAGAGGTGGAAAGTGAGACGTGTTGTACTAGATCTACCGGTTCTAGATCAACTAGATCTGAAAAGGTAAGGAAAATATTTCGTATACGCATGCAATTTTTTATTGCCAACAGAGGGTCATGTAATTTTTTATTGCCAACAGAGCATAGGTGACATTGAGTTTCCCTTGAGGTATAAACATCTAGTGCAACGATGGGCACCTAAGGAGCTACCTGAAGTGGACACAAATTTCTTCATTGGTGGGAGGATGTATCGCATTGCTCCTTCGTCCTTACATGGATTGGGGTTATTTTCCATGGATGGCATAAAGGTAGGCTATGGCACTGTAACTGAATTGATGGAGTATGTCAGGCCATTATACAAATACAATGGTTGGTCCGATATACGCAAAGTATGCGGAGATACAAAGTTGATGGTTGGTCTAATATACACAAAGTATGCAGAGATACAAAGTTGCTACAAATACACACAACTAGTAGATAACAATCAAAATAAAGGGGCAACTATGTATATTGATGGAAGGCCAAAAGCTACTGGAAACATTGCAGGCTTTATAAATAGTATACGACTAGTGGCAACAACTAAGAAACCGAATTGCATATTTGAGGGATGTGAAGGAAATCGTATATTTGTATGTGCAACAAAAACAATGGTTCCAGGTGAAGAGTTGTTGACCAATTACAACTTAAATCGAATAGATGGAGTGGGTACGACTATGGGGGTAAATATCTTACATACCATTCAACTCAACCTTTGATAAATCATTGTTACAATTTATCGCTGCAATATTTCAAAATTTCAATTTCAATTTTTTAAAATTACTTTCATAACTCTTGTTGATTAATTTATTGTGTCAACATCTATCCAGGGTGACCATGAGATATCACAGGCTACATATGTCTAGGGTGACCGTGGAAAGGCACCCACTGTGCCTCAGTAGGTAAATGTTAAATACAGTAACAACTTATGACTACAACAACTAAAATTCAGAAATTTCATTATTTTTTTTTCTGATATCACTGGAATATTTCATTTTTTTAATGTTATAGGTGAATTTCATAACTTTTATTGATTGATTTATTGTGTCAACATCTGTCCAGGGTGACCGTGGCAGAAAATCACCCGCTACATCTGTCCAGGGTGACCGTGGAAAGGCACCCGCTGTGCCTCACCAGGTAAATGTTAAATACAGTAACAACTTATGACTACAACAACTAAATTTCTGAAATTTCATTATTTTTTTTTTTCTGATATTACTCCAATATTTCATTTTTAAATGTTACAGGTGAATTTCATAACTTTTGTTGATTGATTTATTGTGTCAACTTCTGTCCAGGGTGACCATGTCCGGAAATTACCCGCTACATCTGTCCAGGATGACCATGGAAAAACACCCGCTGTGCCTCACCAGGTAAATGTTAAATACAGTAACAACTTATGACTACAACAACTAAATTTCTAAAATTTTGTTATTGTTTTTCTGATATTACTGCAATATTTCATTTTTTTAATGTTACAGGTGAATTTCATAACTTTTGTTGATTAATT
Organism: Picea engelmannii; assembly: GCA_009831015.1. Classification (NCBI taxonomy): domain Eukaryota; kingdom Viridiplantae; phylum Streptophyta; class Pinopsida; order Pinales; family Pinaceae; genus Picea; species Picea engelmannii. Next base: position 508,972 of record ML795199.1, on the reverse strand, counting down.
TATTGTGTCAACATCTGTCCAGGGTGACCGTGTTCGAAAATAACCCACTACATTTGTCCAGGGTGACCGTGGAAAGGCACCTGCTGTGCCTCACCAGGTAAATGTTAAATACAGTAACAACTTATGACTACAACAACTAAATTTCTCAAATGTTAAAGTTCATCTCATTAATTTTATTCATCAATGTATTGTGGCATGGTCAACGTGGGAAGGCTCCCACTGAGGATATTGATAAGGACACCATATTTTATTCGACTGACCCAATGACAACTGTAACGAAGGCCTTGAAGAAGGCTAACATAGAATATCTAGGTTTGCTTGGCAAAAGACCCCTGACATAGGAGGACACGACAAGAATTGTAGAGATACAAAATACAATAACTAATTTTGGGGTAAGTGGCATCTTCACATATTTTTATCAGCTATGGCAATTTCATATCCATTTTTTTGTTTTTTGTTTTGTATATGATATGATAAAGTAAAATTTTTCGTTTGTAGGAGTTTTTAAACCTCGTGCGTGGGGAACCTGTCGATCCTGCAACTGCTATATGTAGCAGTGATGGTCCAATGCAAAAACAATGTCGACATAGCAAAGTGAAAGTGAGGCTTTTTGAGCCTCTTGAGGTTCCCCTCGAATTCATTGATGAGTGAATTGATTTTGACCGGCATGACACGTCGGAGCATGATGAGCCGGAGCTTGGGACTCCACATGACTCCGAAGAGGAACATACTGTAGATGGAGAGGATACTATTCTGCATGGAGCATAACAAGTTAAAAGCACTGGATCACTAGATGTCACCTTTCTGGTGAATGACGCATGTGTTCCGATCAAGATTCAGAAGATTGCAGGTAATTGTTAATTAATAGATTCATTTTTTTAATGAAATTGAAATGGAAATTTGTTGAGATTATTATAAATTAATGGATAACACGTTTCTGCAGGAAACAATGTTTTCTATAGAAACTTAAATGACAAAGCATTGGAGATGTTTGGCCCCACCATTCGCACACGGTGGAATGATCAAGATATCAAAAACAAAGATGATTTAATAGACCACATGGTAAACTTGTTCGACAACACTTTCAACAAGAAAGTGGTTACAAAGTTAACTGGGGAGAATTTGAAATATACCAGGGGCCTGTATAGGGAGAAATTGCAATTAGACCTCAAGCACGAGCGCCCTCCCATGGTTCCATAGAAAGAGTCGAAGGCGCTAATAGAGGATGCAAAGGAGAACTTGTTTAAAAAACAAGGAAGACATCCACGACCTGGTCAAGCAAGGTACAACACATGTTATATTATCAATGAAATATGATCATTTATGTCTTTCTTTCCCGTTTTAAGTAACAATTCCGATATCTATTTTTTTTCATAAATTCCATATGTAGGCTACCAGACACCTCCAAAGCAACCAAGGCCAGAGTGGAAAAACACAACCAACATAAACTAGCCCAGGGTGGCTATGGAAAACTAAAATCCCGAATAGTAAGATATAAATGATTAACTGTGGTTAATATTTATTTAACACTAGGGAACAAATATATGTTTTTGTTATTGGTATTTTTAATGGTGTTATGCATTGCAGTTAAATATGTTCGACACTGCTACCACCGAGGAGGACCTAAAGCTTGGTTACAAGCATGGTTTTAAAAGTGTGATTGAATATAGAAAAATCTTGGGCTAGACTCCTATCTCCCCAACCACGCAGGTAAATCAAATGAATAAGGAAACCACAGTAGCATGCTTGTAAAGTCTATTCATATTTTATTACATCACCCTTAACTAAGTATTTATGTTTGTTTTCAAGCAAAAGTGCTTCCGCAGTAGTGAATCTAGAGGTATTCAACAAACACCACATCATACAAGGGTGCACATGTCCAATGATAGTGTAGAGCAGAGTACCCATTCCGGTATGTATGCTTCAGAATTAGAAATATTTATTGTGATTGCATATATTTATTTCCTGACTTATACTTATATATATTCTCAAAATTGAAGAGCATGTAGCTCAAGAGATTGAACTACGAGAGGAATCAAGTGGACAAGAAATTAACGCACCAACTGTCATAGCTACACAGACAGGTAAAGATAAATAGTGTAATGTTAATCAAAATAATGAATTAGTTATTTCAACTATATTTCAACATATCGATATGATCATTTTCGTTGTTGCAGTTCACGACCCTGAACAAATGCCTCAATGCCCTTCTTAGCGACATACTAGAAGTATGGTACATGAGCGCACACAAACAATAGAAGGACAGGGCACACAAAATACAATGTCCTTGGATGATTATGATACCCCAATTGTCAGTTTTATGAATGTAAAAAAACATAAATCAAAGAAAAATTAGATGTATAAATTCATGACTTGTGTTTGGATGTTTATCGATGTTTATATGTTCATATGCTTCAATGTTTATATGTTCATATGTTTTGATGACTATCCTAGTTATG
>ML795199.1:452023-495783 GCA_009831015.1 Picea engelmannii | reverse complement strand
TCCTTATAATGTTAAGACCCAACAAAACATAATACATAAATACATTTCTCTCTCACTTTTACATCACATCAATCCATCTCATCTCATATGGTTGCACTATCCCTCTTCCAAACTCTCTAAATAATACATTCTCATCCTTCTACATGGATGCACTCTCACTCTGCTATTCTCAGTCTAGATCCCAAACCTCCCCAACGATTTTTAACTCAATATTTTTTTTTCTACCACACACCAATTAACAAAATACATATATGATCTATTATACCTAGTTCCATAATTGCTTGCCCTTGTCCTCTCATTGGCTACAACAATGATAATTACAAGACTTTTACCAGATAATGTTTGCACAATGTAGGATTCGCAAGAACTATCACCCAACCACTACACTTTTGTATACAATAGTTCCTTCATAAATTGTTCCTCACCAGCTATAATAATTTTGTCATTATTATCTAACTTTTCCAGTAATTTAGAACTACATATAGAGTTAGATTTACGACCATTTTTTCTTAAACAACGCCACAGCTTTAGAATTCTATTGCTACGTCTATTCAGCCAGATATTGTCCACATCGACACTACACACCTCAGATGGCTTCTCTAGTTAGAACTACATACCTATATAGGTATATGTACAACCATTCTTTCTTAAACAACAACAACACCACAACGTTAGCATTCTATTGCTACATCTACTCAGCCAGATATTGTCCACATAAACACTACACCTTAGATGGTTTCTCTATTTAGAACTACATACCTATATAGGTAGATGTACAACCATTCTTTCTTAAACAACAACACCAAAGCCTTAGCATTCTACTGCTATGTCTACTCAGCTAGATATTGTCCACAACGACACTACACCTCATGTGGATTCTCTAGTTCTCCATCCTTCAATGTAACTCAAACATGGCTATATACATTCTCTGCATATGTATACTTCACCAACATGGACGCACACCACCACCAATGCTTATTTGTACCATAGAACACATTCCATATTCATTGTGCACATTAATCATTGGAGTTTTCTTGTTTACACTCTAGGAGCAACACATCAGATCATGGACATGACATCTTCAATGGATACTGATCACCTCGTCCCTACAAAAAGTTCTTCACATCAACACACAAATAAGTATCAGTCCTAGATCACCACAAGCTCAGACTAGAACATCCTTACTATATTCAAATCCCATGCATTCTATTTTTCCACCAAGTCTATGATGTCCTTGAAAAAGAACAGTTGCAAGAGACTGCAACAAAGCACACTCATCCTTGTAGGATCATATCAATAGTTCATGACATACCACCCTTTAATCTTTCCACCAAGTCTATCACCTAGAGTAGTGTGATCACCCTTCGTTTCAAAACATTGCGATCACACTAACTTGATTTGGTGTGAACTACCCTTTGAGTTAAACATTTCCATTTCTCTTCATTTATATGGTATCATGTACTTTCATTTGAATAGGGTGAGTTACCTTTACTTGAATAGGTATAAGTGTCTTTGTTTAAACAAGTGCTCCATTGTTTTGATCTACCATTCTTTCAAAGTGTTACAAATTTTTTCATGGGAACAACTTTGATTTATTTCATTCATATGAGTGTGAGTAACCTTCATTTTTTTGGTAAGGGAATGACTCAACCACAAGGATATGGGTCAATCATGAATCACGAATCCCAACATCCAACTTCTTAATATGGTATACCATATTACATTGTAATATGGTATACCATATTACAATGTAATATGGTATACCGTATCTCACGTAGATTTTTTTTTTTTAAACTTAAAGGAAGCGTGGCAATATCGATGATAGTTCGTCGCAAGGCAAGGATTGTTTTTGAACAAGCATGGCAATAGTGACGAAATTTCATCGCACTTTTCCACAGTTTTGCGTTGCACATATAACATCTGCATTGTAAGTTTTGTCTCTGCCAAACATTTTCGTCGCTGTTGCCACACTTTTGCGTCACAACTTTCCACAGTTTTGTGTTGCATGTATAACATCTACGTCGTAATCTGTTGGTCAGTTTTTTTACCTTGGCACAGTTTTTCGTCCCTATTGCGACGAAGTTTCGTCGCTATTGCCACGCTTTATAAGGTAAACCTATATTGATGGTGATGAAACGTGGAGGGCTAATTTTGTCATTGTTTCCACGAACACCTGGTTCGTGGATATAGCGACGAAAAAATAGCTACGAAAAATAGTGTTTACTTTCATGGAAAGTGCGACGGATATGTGTGGCAATAGCAACGAAAAACCGTGGCAACTTTGGTCATATGTAGTAGTGTCATATCATAACATGTCCCCGATTAGGTTAGGGTATAGAGAGCTGGGTCTCAATCTAGTTTTTCTTGAGGACAACCACTCTTGCTAGCCCAAGCGACCTCCCAAAGTGGAAGAAAAGAGAGATGATGGAGCAGGAGATCCTTTCAAGACATTACTCGAGGAATCCCTCGTGTGACAGAGGAACAAGATGATAGACAACTTCACTCAAATACTTTGAAGACTATTGATGGTAGCCAAGGCATCTTCGACATGTAACCATTACAAAGGTGTGACACCCTTCAAGGTACAAGTCAATTTTTATATCCCCTTATTTGAAGGCTAGATTGATGCAGATGCTCTAGAAAAATGGTTGAATCTATTAGAAAGTTATTACTCTGTCCAAATTTTTTCCAAGAGAGAAACGATCACATTCGCACTCCTTAAAGCCCTTCCCCATGTCAGAGCTTGGTGGGAAGGTTACTAGGAGAGGTATATCGCAGAGGAATCTATGTCGTTCGAGAGAGAACACACTTGGGAAGCCTTTGTAGATGCTCTCAAGGGGCAGTTCTACCATGATGAAAACTATGATGACTAATACATGATATGGACGACTTTGCATCAGGAAATACACTAGATGGTGTCAGAGTACACTAACATCTTTCATACCTTGCACTCAAATATGGGTATCAAAGACTCTGAGTAGCACTTGGTTTTGAAGTACCGTAGTGGTTTTCACAGGTACATTCAAACATAGATGGATTTATTGGACATCTCCTCATCGAGAGCTGCTTATCGATATGTAGTCAAAATTGAGCAGACATTCAAGCAGTGGAGTAAGCAAGAGTTTGGGTTTGAAAATATGCCACAACAGAAGCATGGCAAAGGCAACCTTAACTCACATAACGAAGGGCAAATCAAGGAGAGTCAATCTCAAGAAAATCAGTCCAAGCAACTGACTAAGAAGGGTGATGGGATGTCTAAGAAAGACACTAGAAAGTGGTGTGAGTTCCACAAAAGACCCTGGCACAAGACACCATCATATGGTTGAGCCGGGGACAAGACATTCACGTCAGTCAACAATGTCTCCTATCCTATGACATCAAGCTCTTCAAGGATGAGGTATTGTGTGATGTTTCCCCACTTGAGGTCTATGATGTTCTTTTAGGAAAAACATATATGTGGAAATGTCACACTATCTATGAGTGTCAGCCCCACAATATCATTTCCACTCTAGAAGGCTAGCTCGACAGGGTATCATAGGTAGCTCCGACCACTGCCACTTCATTGATCTCGACAAAATAGTGTCGTAAAGTTAAATATGAGACCATAAAGTTTGTGCTTTTCACGATCCAATCAAAAGGTGAACAGAAGGTCAGTGCAACCACTATAGCCTCGACCCAAGACCTTTCTATCTAACAAAAGAAAGTCAATAAGATTATAGAGGAGGGCGAAGATATTTCTGCTTCACCTACAGGGGTTCCTTTGTGCTACCACATCTCATATCCCACATTCCATCTATAGAATCTCCCTTCCAGAGAATGAGAGTCTTCTATATGTTCAACATAACACTATTGGCCATGACCCTTTTTAGGTGTGCTTGGGGTTCCAACCATTAGCCCCCATTGATATAGCTCTTCTTACTACATATTCACTGACATAGTCCTCCCACACTCAGACCAAGGTAGATCATGCAACCAAATTTGTTGAATGGATCCAACACCTCCACCAATAGGTTCATGACATCCTTCCATAGGCCAAGTGCAAGCAGGAGAACTACTTCAACAAGGCAAGTGGTCACCAAAGTTCATATTCAAAAAAAGTTTCCCCCTCTCCTAAGGGAACTTGATGCAATAGGAACCATTGCTTCCTAAGGGGCGAGGACTGATCCAGGTGGATCTCAATGGCCATCCACCTTCTCCACTGAATCAACATTTCCAAGCCTATGGTTGTTATAGCCTTAATTTCCAGCTTATAGGCCAGAAGGGAATCCAACAGAAGATGAAAGCCAAAACATATTTCTTGCTTGAGATTTAGGCCCTTTTGAGGGTCATTGCGGGTCTCATAGGAGACAACATGTGATGATCATTGCACATCATCTATAGTGCAACAAGCGATGATCTGTCTTAACTTCTAGATTTGTGGAGTTATAAAGAGATAGGTGAGGGATGAGTTATATCTTTGTAGCATGAGCCTTGGAACTCACAACATTCGAGTCTCTAGTGGTCTCTAGAATATCTAGAAGCTCTCCCAACCCTCTTCCTAGAATATATATAAGAAAGGGAAATATTGAGCAAGAGGGAGGAAGAATCGTTTCCAGAGTTATGTTGTCCATTTGTAGAGGGGATTTTCCTATTCATACATCCATACATTAGTTTTCCTAGTCTGATCAAGAAGCTGAGGAGAAGCAAGGACCAAGGAGACAAAGGGGATTTGCGTCAACATCCAAGGTATGAAATTTTGATGTAATTTGTTCATAATTAATGAACAGATCATTGGTTTTCCCCCTAAACATGTTTGTATTTTAGTTTCAAATGTTGGATATGGTTTACTTTAGTATATATCAGATTAGATACAAGTAGATATAGGATTCTAACACTAAGTAGAGAGGTAGAAAGGCATTGTTTGTATTTTGTGTGCACAAAGTAGATTGTGGAGACTAGAGCGAGAACTTCAAATTTGCATCAGTCGAGATATACAAAGGATATACTACAAATTAAGGTATGATATCTCTACCATTCCTTAGGTTGATTGTAAGTCTATCTACTTGATTCTAGGAAAGCCATAGGAATCCAACCTTTTTTTTGTCTAGGATCAATAGGCAGATCCTAGGGAGATCTTGTTGTTTACCTTATGATATTTTCTCTACAACAAAACTGGCGACTCCACTGGGGAAGAATATTTGATTCTTCTATAGAATCCATTGACAATTTCCCTCTATTTTTGTGTTTGTGATTTAAATTTTCTTCCATAGACTCTTCTAGAGTTTAGATCTATCAGATCTGACAGGTCTAGAACAAATCCATATTTTTCTAAAAAAAGAAAAAATTTCTGCATCACTGTGGGTTGCAGTATAAGTGTCACATGATGATCATCGCATGTTGACTAGCCTGCATCACATGATGATATCAGTAAACTACAAAATTTTAGGGATACTCATACTCTTTAGATTAGATAGGTTCCTCTGATCCCTACAGTCTTTGATTGGTCTATTTTGTTAATGATCTACCTCTCCCCTTGTCCTTTTGTCACATGATCTTCCTTCAAGTTCTGGTTGGAATGCATTTGTGTGCATTTTTTTGTTTCTTGGATATGATCATTTTCTGTCTTAGAGATCCAGTTAATTTGGGCAGTGAACCCAACATATATGAATAGATCTAGTAGTGGTTGTTTTGATTTATTTTGGGTTGTTCGTTTGGTAATCATTATCCATTGCTAGATCTATCCTCCTAGGTGAGTTTTGGGTGTGATATTCGTAGAGACATTGGAGTGGGTTGATTGATATCACTACCAATTTCCTACTACCCTTTGCCTGTTGATTTCCTGGTCTTCCTTGTGCATTTTTGTTCTTCATTAGATTTACAAACTTTTGCATTATATTGGGAAAAAGTAAAAAACAAAATCTTTTTGCCTGCTTAAATTCTTTTGAAGCATAAGCAAAAAGAGGGCATTGGTTCATTGTTTGGTTTCAATTCTTGAAAGTTTCAGATTTGAATGGTTTGTTGGTTGCTTGCTATGTGAGGTTTCATTTTAAAAAATACAAAGAAAATTTTTCTCTTTTCCCTCCCATAGCTAAATTTCACTGAAGTGAACGAATTGCATTGGCATATTTGCATTGCTTGGTTGGGGCAAGAGTCATAACATCATTAAAAGTTTCATCTGTTTCTCTTTGACTTAAGAAACAACCACTAAAAAGAATTGTGTAATCTAAAATTCATTAGACACTTTTCTTCTATAGCAAACCAATGTTAGATAGGTTTATGGCCTTGGAATAAGATTGGAAAGTAAACTCTCCAAGGCCACTCAAATGAAACCTAGAGTCATTAAAGAGTGATAAATCCATTTTTGCAACTAGTGTGTCGAGAAGGTCCTCTAACACATGAGTCAAGCAAGAGGTCGCATCGGGGAAAGTAGGGAGATTACCCCGCTCTGCTTGTTTTGGTGTTTGTGGTATTTCTTTGATTTCTATGTATACAAGGGTTTCATTGGCGCCACACCTTCGAAGCTTCGGGCTTAGTTACCCCGCCCTTACGTGTGATTGGACCTACGACTATTCACCTGGTCATTAATTGTGAGGTGGTAGCCTTAGTGACCTTTCCTAGGTAGCCACAAAGGTTACTGCAGGTGGGACATACATATAGTACCTAGAGTAGATGCTTATTCATGGTCTCAGTTCCCCCGGAGGGTACCCGCCTTAATAAAGGGGGCTTGCACCAGTCAGGGTTGTTTCGTTGAGATCATCATAACTACTCGTCATACCTTCACAAGAAAATATTGCGGGGACATCATCTCCCATAGAGGGTTGGCTTTTGGAAGGCCCCTTGAGATCATTGGTTTGATTGTCATTGTCCTAGATTGATTAGGGTGTGCTCTTTGAGTCTAAGTTTAAGTCAACCTTAGGTTGAATTATGTTTGGATTTGTACATATTACATTCACTATCGCTGAATCAACATGTGGGTCTCGTCAACTATGAAGACTTGATCCAATCACAGAGGTGCAACTGCCTCTAAAGCGACGTGAGACATGTGACAAAGAATTCGAAGGGACTCAAATTTCGTTTGACGAGATTGGTTTCGTCAAAGTAGAAGTGGTAGATGAACGTCTTCCACCAAATTTTAACCCTCCTTTGATTGAGCCAGATGCACCTCTACTTATCCAAGTAAGGGAAACTTTTAGTGAGCCTTTTGCTTTGTTTAACAATCCTCCCACTATGTCAGGATTGAGTGTTTTGTCTAGTGTAGCTAATCAATCAATCCCATCATTAAGTGGGACTGGGGAAAATCCCCTTGGGGGCATCCCTGTGATGTCCACGTTACCACCCCTTAGCTCCATTAGACTTACACCATCCATGCCTTTTTCTATAGGTTCCTAGATCTAGGGGACATCGACCATGTCTTCCTTTCCATCCATTAGTATACCTAGTGTTCCTACACCCATACCATTCATTTTGATTCCTGCTTCTAGATCCTTTTCTGGTGGGGGGCTGAGACTTGGTTTCAACATGGGAGGTGGAAATCCTTCCACCTCTTCCAATCCTATGAGCGGCCTGGAATCAACATGTGCAGGTGTACCCTTTGGGTGGAATATTTATATTGGTTTTGGGGTTGTCCCTAGTTAGGTTGTGGGCAGTAGTATGTGAAATAGGAGTTTTCTCTGGTAAGCATGATCATTGATTTGTTTATATCTGTAATGTTATTTGGCATACTTCATTTTGTACAACTATATTTTTGACACTAGCATGCCATGTATACGATAACATCATAGGTCTTGTAACAAAATCATATCATGGATGTAAATGTTGTGGACCTTCTATAAAGGCTAGGTGGTCTAACTTGTTAGCACTAGAAGTCACACATAGACTGATGTAGATGTAAATCTAATACCCATCAGAATGTGAATAATAATGTTTTAAAGAGTGTGGCAAATGGATGTGAAACTCAATTTATGATGTCAATCACAAAACCTTCCATGAAATACACACCAACAAACAAGGCTTTGAATAGATTCAAATCAATGTTAAGAGATATAAATGAAAGATGGAAGACTTAGCAAGGAAAGTGAAATATGTGTATCAGTTTACATCAGGTATTTCTGGAACACATATAGAAGAAAACTCATTTGAATAAGAACTTCTTAATTCAAAGAGGAAAACACTTTGATAAACTTGCATAAAATACCACAATAAATCATTTACTACAATAAATAAACAAGCATCATGATGAATCATTCATCAGAGACTAATACCAAAGTAGGACAAAACATAGATGACAGTAAGAAAAAGACTGATTTGTCACCATTAAATATTCTTGAGTCTACTATATACATCAGGAAAAACTCTGTTACAATAATAAGGGACTAAAGATAAGAGTTTTCTCCTCAACCATTCGAACCTCCTATCAAGTTACAATCTATCTTAAATAACAAAATCTCTAAGAAAAACCTCTTTAGAATTTTCCACCTCATTTCATCATATGATTCTATGCCTTAGAAAGGTGTGGTAACAGGTGTACAACAAGCAAATAACATAATGCTATTTTGCAGGAAAATGTTGGCAACGTATTAAACAACCCTTAACAACTAGTGATGTGGCTTTACTGCATGCAACTCCTTGAGGCAGGTGGTATTCTAATGTGCAATTGAACCTCTGAGTGCTGATACGAGTTCAACTTGACACTTGACAATCCCTCTCACCTTCAAAATATTCATAAATCTAAGTTCGCAGCATAGCGCTTCAAACTATCCTAAAACACCCAGTTCGCAGTGCTAGTGAGTCCAGGAGCTGGGAACTTTCCTGTAGAAGCTTATTTTCTTGCAAAAAAGATTTTGACCTTTAAAACTTGTACCAGAAGTAGGATAGGCCTTCCAAAAATGCTGCAAAATCCTTACAACATGAAGTAATATTTGGAAAAAACATATGAAGATGCTAACTTAAGCTCAAAATCCAAAATCATCACTTAGTGTTGTAACTACATGCAAAAATCAAACCATGAGAAAAGTGATGCTGATGTGGAAGATCATCTTGTATTCATATTTTGGTTTTGGTACTCCTTCTAGTAGCCACCTTAGCCAACATATCTAAATTCCTTTTTTCCACTTCCTCTCTGAAAGGCTGTAACTCTGCTTTTAATTTCCTGATTTCAGCTTGGCAAGCTCTCTTATGCTTATATACATTCTTGAGTTTCCCGTGAAGGGGAGAAAACCTCTTAGCCATGAAGCTTGCTTTATCAATTGTATCCTCATATATATCTATATCTAAAATCTTCTTTAGCTTGATTCATGACTCCAAATATTCCTTTTTCAACTTGTCAATTTCAGTTTTTGCATCCTTAAGCTGCCTCTTGAATCTTTTTAAAGTAGGGTTACTTTCATGAGGAGGAGTGCTGATATCAATAACCTCCATGGCTTCTTGGAAAAATGAACTTTGTCCTTTTGCTGAGCTGAATCTTCTGTTGTATCATCTTCCATAGGGACATGTTGTTTAGCTGCTGATATAGTAAAAGGTCTTCTAGATTTGATTGTTTTGCAGCAACTGGTGGGGAAAAAACAAGTTTTTTTCCTTTTAAATTCCTTGCTTTGCTTGATGGTATTTCTATAACTTTAGGTTTTTCCACAGGTGAAACTTCTTTGTCAGGAGGTTGTGAGGGACAACCTTCTTCTGCTTTATTAGTAGCCTGGAAATATTTATCACTCCTAGTCATCCTCCTCTTCTTGCTTGAATCTAAATGCATAATCTTCTCAACAGGGGTAGGAGTTTGTCTTTTGGACGGTGGTGTAGGAGCAATATCTAACTGAAAATCTGATGCAGCTAGGAAATTTTCGTAGTCAGTGTTAGTCTTCTTCAACTCTTCCATTACTAACATCTTGATTAAACCAGAGTGAAAAAACACTGGTGTCTACCTTCTTGGACTTAGCCTGGACTCTATCTAACATCTTGCCAATACTCTTGAAAAGGTAAAATGGAAGTGTTAGTCCCTAAAGTTGCACTTGACTGTGAGAGGGAAAGCTAGGGCATCATCAAGTTATTTCAATGGTTTTATGGATAAAGATTTAAATTGTTTTTTTAACTGGTTTGAAGTTTGGGGTCAATGATAATGTATGATATCAATTCACAAAGGCTAAAGCAAATCCATATCTCACTGACTTAGTAAATGGTAGTCAATTCAATAATCATACGGAAAAAGAGTATGAAATATAAAGAAGTATGTAATATTTCAATTTGTCCACTCACACATGAAACTCTTTAATCCAAACTATGATTCAAGAGAAAAGAGACAAGTACTTGAAAACAAATCTGATTATGAACAAGAAAACAACATAATTTCCACTGACTTACTCACAAACAAAAAATAATCAATTGCTTAGCACAAGATCCAACATGCATTCACGTAAGAAAAAATATAGAAATATAGACAATAATAGAAATCTGACCATCAAAAAAGCCTTTTCCATTTAGTATCAAGATGAAATAATTCTTTGCTTTACAATGTCTTCTAAAAACTGGCTAATGGTTCCCAACCAATCCCCCCATAACTTCTCCTTCTGCATAGTTTATATAGAAATAATACATAATTATCAAGATCCAAAAGAAATGGATATGAAAACCTCTTCATCCATATTTAGTTTCTGTTTCAAATAATCAAGGAGGAGATCATATCTGATCTCTAAGTCGAATTGATGAGGTGGCTCATCCACTGCTTCCCATGAGATTTTTTAGGAAAATAAATCTGGCAAATTCCTAAAAAATAGGGTCCAAAAATATCTTTGTATCTACTAGACTGTGATAGCTATGTAAAAATAGAGAGAGGTTTTTGTGAAGGGGCCCATTTCCAACAAAAATCTCTTTTTTTTTTCTTCCAAAAAATCATCTCCATTTGCTTTGAAACCTTGCCAAAAATTGGTCACTAAAACAAAAAATCATTTATTGTGAAATCTCTAAAAAATAGGCCTCAAATATATATTTGAACCTATTAAACTGTGATAGTTGTGTAAAAACTGAGAGAGGTTTTTGTGAAGGGGCCCGTTCAAAACAATAAACTCTTTTGGTTTCAAATAATTCATCTCCATCGTTTCAAAAACTGCTCTTGAAGATAAGGACTAAAACAAGAAAAACAAAGTATTTCTTGTATTTATTTCTGTCTTTCTTCTTTTTTCCTCATTCTATGATATGGATTCCTTTGTTGTCTTCATGCTCATCATTTGGAACAAGCAACTTCATCGTGGGTGTGAATGTCAAACTCTTCCTTTGTTTTTTGCTTCTTTTTCTGTGCTTTACTTGCGCGATTGTATCTTTTAATCCTTTCAACCTATCATTTTCATCCCTTATTTCCATTCTGAATTCTAGATGTTCTTCAACTAGAGCAAACCAATTCAAGTCAATAGAGAACCTAGGATCTTCGACTTTGAAATCATGCTTATAATCCTTATAAGATGAACTACCATCAATCTCCTTTGCTTCAACATTATCTGACATTTTAATCGCTTGATAATATTGCAACTCTGTATCTAGGAAACAATAAAATTTCAATTTGATCTCAGCCTCAAATGGATTATTTTCAATATTTGTTGAATAACCCTTTTTTAGAGATTATTTGGGTAAGGTTTTGGACTTTATACTTAGCTTTTTGGAAGCTCTGGTCACATGCTTCATGGGGTGATCTGCTACCTGTTTTCCCTTCCCATCCTTTTGTTGTTCTTCCCTAGTATCGTATTCATCTTTAGGCTCTAATTTTACCTTTTCCCCTTTGTATGAAGAAGTCATAGGTGATTGTCCCTTTTCCTCCCCTGCACTTTTTGTTGTGTGATTAAAGTTCTAAGCAAATATTAAAGAAATTCCCTCATGATAGCCCTGTATCATTGAGCAGAAGTTAAACCATCCTGCCATTCTGAGCCTCTATGAAATATCTAGGTAAGTTTCAAGCAATTCAATGCCCTCTGGTTCTATTTGGGTAACTTGCCCACTTTTCTTAGGTGCCATAATGCAGATCACTGAATTTCAGAGTCTATCTAGGGTTTCTGTCAGGAGCAACTATAAATCTTCTGAAAATGCTGTGGAAGAGGTTGGCGACCTGCAAAGATTGTATAAACTAAAACCAAATATAATGAAAGACTTGGGTGTAATATGTTAGCCATCATTCTATGAAACCAACAAACCCGTGATATGATTTAGAGTGAAGGAGTACAACCCCAATCTCTTCGAATGAGTATAAAAATGAGGACACGACATTGATCTTTAATTGTCAATCACGTTGGCTTGTAGGATAAGATCTTGAGCATCCTTTGACATGATCTTATGAAGTGGCACATGTGAAATAATGATTACTCCCGGTGCAACAAGAATAGTGCTATTCTTGTAGCACCTTTTCCCATAAGCAAAATTTCAAATTTGAAATGAGAAAAAGATTTTTGACTTGATGGAAAGATCCTAGAAGTCTAATTCTAATATTAATCACACTAATGCATGTTAAAAACACTCAAAAAGAATAATGCAAGCACACTTTTAAAAATGTAGAAGAAGAAAACATAATGTAAAGTAATGCTAGGAAATGATAGGGCATGGAAAATAGTCTTTCAACAGTCATTGCAAAATCAAGGACTAACAGGATGGTTCACAGATTCTTTCCCAGTGAAGTGTAGTAGTAATATGATATGGTATTGATATACCATATTGAACCTTCCTTCATATGTGAAGTACCTTTGGATGACCCTAATCATCTTGTCAAAATATTCCATCATGTGACTTCTGGGCACTCCTTTGGATAGGTAGTCTCCTTGATATTCAAGTTTAAATAATTCCTTGGAGAAATAAGAGTTTAAAGACATGGCTTTGAACCACTTCTCACCACAATCAGGTATCTCTGTGGCTATAGAAATAAAATGCTCAGAGAATTCAAACTCCAGCATCCCCACCTTAGTCTTTGTTCAACTGAAATTAAGTGAAAATTTCTTAGCCACTTCATGATGTCCTCTTTGCATTTTCTGACAAAAATTGAGGCAACTCACCCTCTAGAAATCTTCCTTGAAAAATAGTTCAGAATTGATGAGTTGCATTTCATGTGGTTCAACTCTCACAATATCTCCCCCCTCGTGGATCTTCTTTCCTTGATGAATGTCTATAATTATTGTCTTGAAAACCTCTTGTAGCTTCTTATGACAATTGCTATGTGAAATATAGAATAAAGCAAGGATTTTTAGGGTTTGATTACAGAGTTGAGAAACTTAGGGTTCACCTGACTGCAAAACTTATACACAACAATAGTGTGAAGTTGATAAAATTGCAAGTAGGGAATGATAAGAGGGACAAAAATTCAATCTGAG
The DNA here is from genome assembly GCA_009831015.1 of Picea engelmannii. Lineage (NCBI taxonomy): Eukaryota > Viridiplantae > Streptophyta > Pinopsida > Pinales > Pinaceae > Picea > Picea engelmannii. The sequence continues at coordinate 482,473 of ML795199.1, read as the reverse complement.
TGAAACTGCAGACAAACAAAAAGAGACAACTCCGTGTACATAGAGGGTTTGCAATGCGAACAACCAGTTCACAATGCTAGTATGCAACGCAATTGAACTAGGCTTTATGAAGGATTGGAAAGACTTTCCATGTCTGAGAGGGAACATATAATGACTGGTTAAAACCAGGGCCTTCGACTGATTTCAATTTTGACAAGGATTTGGTCAATCAAAAGACAGAGGGTTCACAATGCTAGTCTGCAGCGCAGGGTTTTAATGGACAGTTTGCAGCACAAAATTGGCAGTGGGTAATATTACTGTTTGCAAAAGGAAACTATAGGATGACCCTGTGAGATAAAAATCTTGAAAAATGACTAGGGTTTATAACACCATAACTATGGGTTTTAATGGTGCAGAGATTTGGCAACACATTGAACATTTAACAATTTACAACATAAGAACAATACACAACAACTTTACATTCTAAATCAACCATTTAAGCAACATGCAATTGTCAAAGTAGTACCTGGTGTGTTTGAACTTAGGCTGGCTCTTTGTGAACTCGATTTGGACTTAAAAGGAAACATCCAATCTTTTTAAATGTACTAAAACCAGTTCACATCGCCAGTTTTCAAACTCCAGTAGCACGCTTCATGGAAACTGTTAGAGTTGTTCCTTGACATAATCCTAAAAATCATAATGAATTTAATGCGCTGAAGATGATGAGATTTCCCTTGGAACGTTTTCAAAGTGAAATGATGAGAGATTAATGCATAAGGTACTTCTTGGTACGTTGCAAACTTTTATATGAGCTGGCAACAAGTAAATCTGACATCCGACTTGACCTTCAAACTGTTGAAAATGACATAAGTGGAACTTTTGTACACACCCTTGAGACAATACATATGATGATAATGATTTTAAGATCAAGGGCGTTACCCATGCTGACCCTTATTTCCTTTATGATGATAAACACTACCATGACAACAAGGCTCTAACCAAGACCTAAAATAAGACTATGCTCATGAAAAAATCAAACATGAGTTATGTCATGAGACATAATTCCAAAACCTAAAATTAAAAAACCCTATGACTCAAAACAAGACAAATCCAAATATGTTCTAACCCCTATACATCCTATGTGCTAACACAACCACCTACGAAAGACGATAAACGACTGTTCGAGGGTATTCCCCCCAGAAGACCACCCTTATAGAAGAGTTTCATTTGCTTTCAATGGTAAGTCACAGAGAACTCGAAGACCTGAAATAATGACACCGATATATTGGAATAGGGCATATGACACAGATAAGGAGAAGGAAATGGCATAATTTTTTGATTCAAATGGGAAACCTTTGTTCGATGATCCTAAAGTTTTTGACACCTATGTTGAGAAAATTACCATTGGGATGAAAATGAAATCTGCATTTTATGAGCTTCCATAGTGGGATCATTTTAAGATTGGCCACTTACTAGATCCCATTCATATATTAAAAAAAGTTTCATCTTCTTTATGGAGGCACATATCGTGGAATAAAAGTGACACATTGGCTATTAGGAGAGATCTTATTGCTTCAAATACTAAAAAGAGACATTGGCCAAGAAACAAAACTATAGGAGAGGATGATCCCTTTTGATGTTTTAAAGAAGGTGATGTCCCATGGATTTTGAAGAAAGATGTTATTTCTATGGTGAAGGATGTTATATTGGGTGTGAAGGCACCTTCTTTATATGGATTGACTCTATGACATTGCTTCACTATAGAAGGGAATTTTTCGGGGTTTAAATCACATGACCATATGAACCTTCTAAGGGTATGTATGTTTAATAAATGATTTTTCTTCTATACTGAAGTCGGTTAAAATATGCTATGCACTCACAGTTTTAGGGAAATTAATGATGTGTGTGTTTATTTTGTAGTGTCATTATCCTTTGCTCGTGCATCATTTTGTGAAACATGACTTCCCCCAGGACCTATGACGTGCCATATTGAGATTATCTACATTTGTACGTTGGATAACATCAAGGGAGATTCATATGGCTAGCATTCCACGGTGGCGTCAAGAGATAACTGAGATTGTTTGTATGTTTGAGGAGCTTCCCATGAGTTTTATGGACTTGCAAGTCCATCTTCTAATTCACCTACCTGATGAGGTTGAATTAGTTGGGGTGCTCTCATGTCATTGAATGTTCTTCTTAGAGAGGTCCATGAAAAAATTGAAGGGGTTTGTTCGATAAAGGGAAAAACTGGAGGGGGTATAGGGGTACATAGTATACAAGTCGTTCTATTATGCCATTGATTATATCAAGCAAATTGACGACATATAAGTGGTAGTTTTTTGGGAGGACCATCAAGATGAGGACAAAAAGGGAAGGGGAGATACTTCGAACAAATGGAAAAAGGTGTTTGATAAAGAGTAAGTCAATTATATTTTGTCAATTTAGTATAGAGAAATTGTTTACAATGAAGTTGATATTATATATTTCATCCCATGCGATTTGTTTTGAATTCTTGTATACATCAACGAATTTTGAAATTGATGCCATCAATAAATTAGTTCTTTAAGTTGATAACATATATTTGATCTCATGCTATTCATTTTAATTTTTTGTATACATCAACGAATTTATAAATTCATGCCATCAATAAATTCATTCTTTACAATGCAGAGGCACCATGACCAAGGGTCACATTGTATGAATAGAAAAGAAGTAAATGAGATAGTGACAAGAAATCATTCAGATGGTTGAATGGTAGAAGCATGCCTTATCCTGATCATTTAAAAGAAAATATGCCAAAAATATGTCCTAACAGTTGGGTGGTTGACCAGATACAAGAGAAATATGCAGTGTCTGATCGTAACCCATGTGGAGAAAATATAGATGCACTAAACATAGGGATCATGTGCAATAGCTCTGTTATAACATCCTTGAGTACCACGTTCGATTTATAATATTTCACATTTGAATTGTAACATGTATTATGTTTTTATTAATGCTTTAGTTATTAGACATATGACACAGTCTTTTGTTTGCATTTTTACAGGTGCATTTGTTCCCATCTATGTGGGCATATGGGCACCATTTTCGCATTAAGTATGTTGATGATGGAAACACCACACAAGATTGTGGAGTGGAGGTTGAGTTTGACCAATCTATTCACACTAGCCACCATGATCAAAACCTAATAGAGGGAAAGTTAGGTTACATTGGAAAGATACAAGAGATCATGCAAGTGGACTTCTCATCATTTCAATGTGTTATTTTATGTTGCAAGTGGTGGGATACATTCAACCGAAGAAATGTAAAGGAAGATCGTGATAGTGTGCTAATATTTATTAACTCTAAAAAAATGTGGGTTTAAATTAAGGAGCCTTATGTTTTCCCAAAACATTGCAACCAAGTGTTTTTTTACCTAGATGTGTTGGATGAGGATGGGTGGTTTGTACTGAGACATGATCCAATACCTAAACATATTTTTGAGAACAACAATGTTACAATGCCGAACGAGGAAGATAACCATGGTGATGGCAATGAAGATTGATTTGTAAAATATTTGTTTGAACATTTATATTATGGATGTGTCATTTTATTATGGGTATCTATAATGCACACTTATGCTTTTTTTTCTTCATTTTATAATTATGTTGGATATGAAAAGTTAACAACCATTTACAACCACCATATTGAAAATATATTAAATAGTACAACCATAAGATGTGGTTTTGATATATTTTTATTGTCATATTTATTGTTTATTATAACAAATTTATGTTGTATTGTATTAAAATATGTTTATGTTAACCTTTGAATTACTAAACATTAATTGAGATATTACAAAGTTGGTGATGTATTATAGTAAATATTTATTTAAATTATATTTTATTTAACAAAAAAATAAGATATTAAAAATTATTCAAACCTCAAAAATTTTATTGTTCGAAAAAATCAAAATTCAAATAAATATATACTTACTTTGATGGAACTTCTAAGGACAATTCCAACAAAATAACTTCGTGCAACAACTATGCGTTCTGGAATCACACTCTTCATTTTGGCATTACCACCTTTGATGACATTCCCTACCTTTGATGGCATTCCCCACTTTAACTAGTGCAACTATCATGGCCTTCACCTATTCCACTCCATTCTTTACTTTTATAATCATATAAACTTATATTGATCATTCTTTTTACATTCTCCTTGAAATAATTGTCAATATAGGAAGGACATGGAAATTCTAAAAGAGTATTTTTCTAGAGCCTATCATAATTAAGAAATATTTTAATGATCAGTACTTATCTAAAAGTATAGAAACCTTTGTCAATTTTATTAATTCTTAAAATACTCATTATAAAATGTTGGGTGATATTATTTTTTAATAGAAGATTCATAAAGTTTGTATTAGACTAAAATATTGTGAAACCATTTCATCGAAAGTGTATAGATCAAAATGTATTATTATTCTCTATATTTAGTATTTTAAATTTAGTTGAATAAATTTCATATATTATAATAGTTGGATAATATACATTAATAAAATCTTTGGAAAAATTAATATTAAGAAAATATAATAATTGTGATTTTAGTAAACAAGTGTATTATAACTTTGTCTTGTAATCTTTGAATAAAAAAAACAAACTTTATTATTACATCATTATCATTATTATTAGTGAATAATTATGTTATAATGTTATTACTATAATATTTTTTTTCCATGCAATAAAAAACTTTATATTCAACAAAAAAGGTGAATATACACATTTCGGTCTTTCATGAGACTATCCTAAGGTTCTTCACATCTGTTACATTTTCAATACATCATACTGATCTTTTTCTTCAAAAAGAAAACTTTTACATCTCCGATCTAGTTTCTTTCATTCTATATTAAAAAAAACATTCAAATCATAAGCCTATAAAAATGCCACAACTTGAAATTCATCTCCTCTTGGAGTTGTTCTTCACAGAACTCGTGAACAATGAAATCTCCTTTGTCCAACTCGAGGGCATCCTTGGATAACTCATCCGCCTATGCATTGAGAGCTCTAGGAATGCAAAGGATTTAGAACCATTCAAATGAAGAGAGGAAAGTCTAGATATGCTCCATGAGATTTCTGGATCTTAAAACTTGCATCCGTTTTTTTTCCATTTATTCAATCTACAACAACTTTATAATCCTTGAATATTTGAAGTTTCCTTAGATTTAAAGAAGTTTCATTCACCAACAGAGCCCAAAGATCTGAGAGCTCAAATTTTGTATTGGTCCCACCTCCCGATGTGTATCGAATTTTAAAGAAATAAGCATTTGAAATATACAGAACAATGCCGACCCCACATTTGGGAGGATGCCCCTTACATGCTCTATCAAATAAGGAACAAGGAGTTTTGTTATCAATGTCAAGGGTTGCAACTGGTTTATTCTTTGACACCTTAACATCACTAGAGAACTTTGTTGATAGCTTTACTATCAACGTAGTAATTGTGGAAGGTGGGATGAATTTATCTTTGAATATACATTGGTTACAAGCCCACCAAACAAAGTAAACCAAAAAGAGAGGAAGCGATCTATATATTTGACCTCCAGGGTCTTCCTTCCAGCTTTTAATCCAATCCAACATAGATCCATGGAGAGAGTGGTCTATTCCTGCTAGCTGGTTGAGAAAATTCGCGCTTAGTTGTTGAGTGAATTGGAAATTTGAAAAAAGATGTGACACCGTCTCACTTTCTCTTTTACATAACACATACATATTGGGTCCTCTCCATCCATGTTTGATCCTTTTATCCCATGTTAGAACCTTATTCTATAGAACAAGCCAAAGCATAATCTTTTCTTTCAACGAGGTATGAGCTTTCCAGACAAACATCCACCACTAAATTTTTCTCCTACAAAATCATTTTTCGCCAGTGCTATATAGCCAAGTTTAACTGTGTACATACCCAAATTTTCGTTCCTTTCCCACACTAAGGTGTCCTCCTCTTCCTCTTTTGGAGAAATAAGAAATTCATATATATTCTCTACATACTTATCCCATTCAACAACTAGATTACCTATTAGTCCCAGAAATGTCACCGATTTCCAGGTAGTTCTTCCCAAGAAGTCTCCATGTGCAATGTTTGCATCCCATAATGAAAATATGCCTTGGTTGTGAAGAGACTCAATGCATTCTCTGGAAATTTTGATGGAAGCATCTGCTGTAACCCAAGGATATTCTCCAATACATACTCTTTTCCCATTCCCAGCTTGCAAAACTGTTCAATTTCCAACCAGAGTAAATGCATCCACCATCGCCTTCTAGCCAATTGAAATGATGTTTCCCAGCTTATTCGGGGTCCTAAACCAATCCCAAATATGAGTATGAAGGTTTCCACATCTCGTCATAATTGATGAATATTTTTTTGGATGTAAGAGTATGTATTTGGGGTTCTAAACCAATCCCAAATCGTTTGGTTCCCAAGGTATTTAAATTTTAACACTCTTATCCATAGCGTAGAGCTGGTTATCCCATCCTCCATAAGATTTTGGTTGCAAAGGATTTACACATCAAATTTAATTTCTTTATACCCCAGCCTCCATACTTCTTGGGCATCAAAATGCACGACCATTTCACAAGAGAGACACATGAATCTCTTTTTCCCACCCAAAGGAAGTGGAGACACACTTTGCAGATTTTTGCTAGGATTCCCTTCAAAATTTCGGCGATGGTGCCCTAATAGATTGGGATGCTATTTAAGATAGAATTAAATAGAACTAATCTCCCACCTCTTGAAAACCATCTATGAGACTAGTTCACTAGTCTTGACTGGATTTTTTTAACCATCCAAATACAATCTCCATATCCATACAAATTTGGTTTCAAAATGAAACCAAGATTCTTGAATCCCTCATCGATGCCTTGACTAGAGAATGGGTTGCTTTCCTTCACATGTATTAGAGTTTCTTCCTGAAGAGAATGAGTGTATAGAGTAGATTTCATATAGTTGATTTGGATACCCAAGGCTAAGCATAATTCTTCAACTATCCTTTTGAGAGCTAAAAATTTCTGCAAATAACCTGCATCGAAGAGGATTACGTCATCAACAAAAAGAAGGTGCGATAAATTTTTGGATAATGATATCATGAGACCTTTGAATTTCCCTTCCATTTGAGCCTGTTTAACCAACCTGTTGAGACCCTTTGCTACAATTAGAAATAAAAAGGGAGAGAGTGGGCATCCCTGTTAGATGCCTCTTGAGGTGCGGAAGAAACAGGAGGGGGAGCCATTAATAAGGATATCATATGAGGGAGAATCAACACAATCCATGATCCAATTTACACAGGGGAGGTTTAAACCCAATTGGATGAGGCACAGTTTGATATAATACCAACTGGCTCTGTCATAAGCTTTGGAGAGGTCGAGTTTCATAACCAAGGTAGCCATGTTCTTAGTTTTGATGGAATGAAGTGCTTCCTGGGTGATTGATAGTGTCGTGGATCTGTCTCTTGCTCAAGAATCCAAACTGCTCCTCAGATATAAAATCGCTCATAAAAGGTTTGAGAATTATTTTGGATATAAGGTTGTATATAAGGCTGCAACAAGAAATAGGTTGGAAGTCATCAAAAGACTCAATGGATTTCTTATTTGGGATTATGGCTATTTAAATTTTGTTGAAGGATCTAAAAATCTTCCCAGAAGTTTTAGAGTCATAGAAAATTTTTAAAAGATCAGACTTTAGGATATCATAGACACCCAAGAAAAAATTGACAGAGAGCTCGTTGGGGCCATGGATTTTACTCTTCTGGAAAGAAGAAAGGGTAGAAAAAACATCCTTCTCGGTAACCGATTCAAGAAGGGAAAGGTTCATTTCATCAGTAAAAGCTCTTGGAAGAAGTTTTATGAATTTTAGAGTTTCCGCTATAAGGCCTTCTTGGGGGTTGTTAAAAATAGAGGAGAAGTAGCCTTTTCCAGTGTTCATTATTCCTTCAAATGAAGAGACCGAGAGACCATTCATGTCTTTTATTCCTGTAATAGTATTATGGATTCGCCTCTGATTAACATAGTTGTGGCATAATTTTGAGTTATTATCCCCTTATTTTATCCAAATCGCTCTGCTTTTTAGCCTCCACCGGGCTTCCTCCTCCTCTGATATATCGTTCCTTTTTTTCATAAGATCACTAAGCCTTGATTCCTCTTCATCTGAGAAAGATGATGTTGGGCTTGCCAACATAATCTCAATTTTATTTTCCACGTTGAATAACATAGCTTTAGCTTTCTCATTGTGCTTCTTAGCCAAAATGAGAGATTCCTTTTTTACCCTCGCTAGGTTTTCAACAAATTGTTCTATATGTGATTTCTCGACATTATCCTCTATTGACATTCCAAATGGAATGTAGTAACTTTTTGTAATTTTTTTCCTTAAGCCACCTGTGATTGAATTTAAATGGAGAAGGAGGTTTGATGCCTTTTGAGGACACTTCAAAGGATATTGACAAATGATCTGAAATCCCTCCTACTAGAACCTTAGACTTGAGAGTCCAGGATCCCTTTACCAATTCTTCTGAGATTAAAAAATGGTCTAGATGCTTAGTGACCAGAGTTTTCCCTTTTCTTCCATTTCACCAAGTCTGAATGAGCATATGGGGTGATATATCTATCAAACGATTAACCTCGATCCAATTAGAGAAAAAAACTTCTTGGGGATCCAGCCTCAGATTGAATCCCAAAACTTCAGCTAGCGACATAGTAAAATTTAAATCCCCTTCAATTATACGGTTCCTAGAAGTGAGAAATCCACTGTTTCTTAGGTCATTCCAGAATGGGATCCTATTAACATAGGGCATGTATAAATTCAAAATTTTGAATGATAAATTTGCTTCAGGGTCCATCAATTCCAAAATAATACCAGAGGGAATTGTTGAGAAATATAAGGCCTTGAAATTTGGTCTCCAAGCTGATAACAACCCCCTTGAAAGACCAATAGAATTAAGGAGATAAAAGACCAATCCTTAAGCCATAGTCTGAAGGACTCCACAACTTTTTCCCCGCAAAACATAGTTTCTTGGATTAGAAGGACGTCAGGCTTGCTTGAGAGCACAAGTTGTTTTAGGGAATTTTTCTTAGAGATTCTCCCCACTCCCTGCACTTTGAAAGGCATAATTATCATTGGGTCACCTTGCCATGGGAAATACCTGCTCTAAGGGCTCGAGTGATAGTATATTGTTTTCTAGAATGAATTTCTTTATCAACTTGAATTTGATCTAGAGTAATGTGTGATTTCCTTCCAACTTGGGGAGTTATCCCTTTGTCCATTGCCAACCCGCTGAGGAAAATTTCTTCACAAGTTTTTTTGATCCGGGGGTGTAGATGATACTGAGACTTAACCTTTGACTTTGACAAGAATGACCCCAAAGGAGACTCTGAACCTTTCAAGCATTTGGGAGGGGACACTAAAGGGGGGATTTTCTAGAGGATGAGGGATACAGAGGAGAGAGAGGAGGAGAAATATTTCTAGAAGGGAGGGGAGCGATAGAGGGGGATACATGGGAAGGATAAGAAATGTCCTCCCCGACATATTTTTTACCAGATTCTATGGAGGATATTTGAATGGAAGAAGAACAAATGAAATTCTAATAAGGAGGTGAAACAAAAGGGGATAATGAAGAGCTCTTACCAGAATTTGTCAAATTGTCCTTAAAATTCAACAAGGAGGGGTCCAAATCAAACTTCACCTTAGCCGCTTCCTTTTGAACTGGTGCTACACCATCCTCTGCCCTTTCCTTATGCTTCCAAGTATGTTGGAATGGAGGAAAAGATGAAGGTGGTATTCAACATTGAGATTGAAGATGACCCACGTTGTGGCAGCCAAAACACCAAAAGGGGATGCTCTAGTAGTCAATTCGTTGAGTCTAGGTAAAACCACCCCAAACTAGATATATTTCATCCAAGAGCCCTACTTTGATATCGATCTCAACTTGAATCCAAGCCCAATAACAATCTTTCTTACCTTTCCAGTTTGGTTCATAGCATACAAACCTCCATAGATTGTTCCATATAGATTCAATGACTGCATCTTCCCAAAATACGATAAGAAGGTTTGGCAGAATAACCCAGATTTTAGATGGATCCAAAGCATCCCTAGTGGGGTCGAAAGAGATGGACCACTCTTTAAGCACCAAACCAGAAGGGCCCCATCCCCACTCCCTATTGAAAATATTCAACATATTTTCATTGGACTTGAATTTGAAGCACGACCACCCTTTGGCTAGGGTGTGAAAGTCAGGACTATATCCAGAATGTCCTTCCAATGAAAATCTTGGCGAAGAGGCGAATACTACCTTACCAATGAAATGATCAACAACGGTCTTCCCCTACAAGTTTGAGACCTCATCCATAGTGATATCCACCCCTATGACAATTCTTGGCTTGTATTTTCAAGCTTTCCAACACCTTTGCTTACGCTTTTTCGACTCTCCAAGATATTTCTATAGCAAGTTCCCCGTCCTTCCTACCACCTTCCCCCAGAGGCAAACCTGTCTATAGATGGAGAACCAACTACATGAAATGTTGTCTTCTGTGTAGAAATGAAAAAGGTGGCGGGATTTGTTTTTGACTAGTTAAAATGAATTGGAACCAACTCCGAGGCTTCCTTACTCAGATTTGAGAGCCTTCTAGTATGCCTTGGGACCTTCACAACCCAATCTAGGTGTGATGGACTGCATGATGACCTTAAAGAATTACATGCATTGATTCTCCTGTCTAATTTGCTACCTAAACATTTTTGTTTAAACCCACCGGGGAAGAGGAAATGGAACCAGGAAAGGGATCCATGAGGATATAACTTTATCCTCCTATCAACAAGCTTCCTTCGCGTACTTTATCTACTAGATTAGAACCTGAACAACCAAATGATACCTCTCTTTCCTTCCTGCCGAATGAGGGCCGAGGTCTGCTATTACTATAATATATGAAAAAGACGTAAATATTCAAATCACAATCATTTCACTCATCATATTTAAGTATTTTTGTTTCTAAACATGTTTAATCAACATATTGTATCTTGTTGAACAACAAACAATTCACCTTGAAGAAAAATTAAACTTATAGGGAATTAATGGTTATAACTTTCTGCAATCACAATCCAAATTAAATGCTTTCATAAAAGTAATTAAAGTTAAACATCATATGGAAACTGTAAATTTAAATGAGTGATACATATGAAATTTCACTTAAAAAAAACGGTCACCATTAACATACTCATAATACATTTTATAAACCAAACAATAAAAACAACCATAACATTATATGAAAAACACAATATACATGAGTGATATACATATGAATATACATGTCAAACATACATCTCAAAAAAATTTGCAATAAACATCTCATATATATATCTCAAGTCAAATATAAAAAAATAAATATACATGCTACTTGGTTCCCTTCGGGGTCGTCGACTATACAACATGTATGTCCGACGACTGGATGGTGGAAACAGTCGAACCCATAGCTTGATCGACCGCAACTGGATGAATCAACATCTGTTTCATTTGGTTTGTAACAAGAGCTATGGTAGTGCTTTTAACATAACCAACAATGCCATCGACATGCAGTCTGGACTTCATTTTTGACAGATGGGTACTTGGTCGCGGTGCATCTGATATTATTTCATAAAGGATCCTAGATTGTGAATAGATTATATCTAAATGATGGGCCCTGAAAATCACCTCTTCCTTAGATAATTCTCTTGATGTAGACACATCCTTGGAGATGTAAGGCAACAAGGACTTTAGGAACCATTCCAACATGAAATCAGAAGGGATCTTAGCTTTTATCAACCTCTTCTTCCTTCGCCACTCTTGGATATGATCCGATATAAGAGTGGCTTTATCTTTCTTAAGCATGGAAAAAATATCGGTGCTGACATTGTACCAGACAAGAAGCTGGAAGTGGTAAGAAAAACCAAGGCTAGATCATGGAAAGTGAAAAATGTTGAGCCCTCAAGCTCAATGTACCATTTCTTTGTGACTCCCGTAAGAGTGTGCTGGAAAAGACATAACCAGATGAGTCATCATTTAGTAAATTAGATGAGAACCGTAAGTGGAAATTTGTCATATGGTCACCCAAATCCTCGCCAAATTTACCTTCAAACTTTGGGATGTCCGAGGGGAACTTAGTGGGGACTAGAGGCCAGTTCGGATTGTGGAAAACCAGATCATTCATCATTTTATATATATCTAAAAATTTTAACGTTTCCATAGATGGTAGCCTCGACATAGGCCCAGAGTTCCAACTAGGAGAGTTGGAGCTCCTGGGTTGAATATCCGTCGAAAAAGGATAACATAGATTATTACTGGCACCAGGTTGCAAATAAGAGCATACTAATGAGCTAGGGTTTTGATTAAAACCTTGAAATCCTTGGTTGTAAGGAGGAAAATCTCCACCCATGTGGTTTCTATAAGAGAAAGCAGGGTTATCCCCTACTGACAACCCTCACGAAGAGAAAACCCCTTGCATAAAGTTTTATTGACTCAAGAAAGGGTTACCCCCGATGACATCCCTTATGAATAGTACAACCCTTGCACGAGATTACATTATCCTTGGAAGGGGTTTCCCCCTGACATTCCAGACGAAGGGAAGGGATTTCTCCCGAACCCACCAAATAACGTGAAATGGTTTGAAGAAGACGACATGCCAGAGATTGGAAACCTACACCCATAGAACCACCCCATCCCATAAAATAATTAGGGTTGGAAGACGAGAAAGACCCATTCTCAAGCAAGGGGAATGATAGAGGCATGTTCCCTCCACCCCAAGGAACAACTTGGAAGGGAGTTGAAGAAATTCCCGTTCCGACGTTAATACTTTAGGGAATCTACTGAGAACCAACTAATGCATTTTGCATGTCGATCGATGAAATTCCAAATAAGAAAGCATTATACATAAAAGTCAACAAAGAGGTTGCACTCAAAGGCTGAGTGGACCTAATAATCAACGATGTAGATCCACCGACTGACACAACGACTATGGATTGAACCACACTCATCGTTTGGGTAGACAAGAAAGGAGGTAGAACTACTCCTCTAGCTATAGTCGAAGGGGTTGTAGGCTCCCTCATCCCAAATGCTTCTGAAGTTCCATCCATAATGGCCTACCAAAGAGGGCTACTATTATTGTCATCTGACCCAGAAGCCAGAATCTACAAAACAACAAGATCATTTGATCTAGTTAATGGAGGGTTGAAGGGTCTAACGAATCCTTCAGCCTTGAGACCAGATATGCACATAACCTACAATGTAGAATCTATTGTTTCTACATTCTCTATCTATATAATGTCAACGGGACCAATCGATACAAAAGTGTTGGTTTGGTCGAGTCGATGCCTATGAGGAGGTGTGTTACAAAATATTTCCCCTGTGGACAGGTGAAATATCCCTTGGATATCTAGACCCCTATTATCCAAGAAAAAAAAACTAACAAACATACACTAACATTCCTTTAGATCTATTTGTTATGTCTATAGGCAGAGAAGATAGAAGAAAGAAGTGTGACTTACTCCTTTTTGACGGTTGTCCTCGTTGATCTTCAATCTTTGGTCTTGTTGTCCAAGCTCCTATCATGATGAAGAAAGTCTTCAAGGAACAAAATAACACCTTCTACTCCTACAATATATCATTAGACAAGAGCAGATCTATCTATATAGACATACATATATAAAAAATAGTATGAAGGAAATAAGCCAAGTTATATTAGTTGAGAAATATGGTGAAGTACTTACAAACCAACGTTGACATTGCAGTAAATCCTCCAAGCTCTCTAGTCCATCCCTTGATTGAATGTCTCAAGATCATAATGATGATGCTTTGATGAATTCTCCTCACAATATCAAAGGTTTGACACTCTGAAATCCCTTCTCTTCCCTTTCACCTTGGAATGCACTCATTTTATAGGATTTGGAGGCTTAACCACCATGGAGAAGATCACTCACTAGATCCACTAAATTGGGATCTCCAAGATTTTTAGGGAGAAAATATCTCTCAAGTATTTTAGGGAGAAAATATCTATCAAGGATTTTAGGGAGGAAATATCTCTCAAGATCCATCAAATTAGGATATTGGTTTGAGAAAATATCTCAACCATCCATGAGACTCTCAACTTCTCCTTGAGATTAGGAAACTAGATGTGAGGTGGATTCTCACACTAAATTAATTTCCTTTTTTCAATGAAAATGAATAATAATAATAATAATAATAATAATAATAATAATAATAATAATCTATTTTTAAGGTCATGGCCAAGCCAACAAACCAAATTGGTGTATGAGACCCCCTTGTTTATGGGACAAGGGACCCCCCTCCGCCCAACGATTTGACTGGTAAAGTCTACGAAGGTATACATACCTTACCCCCCTCTGGATTTGAACCTATGACCTCTTAAGAGGAAACACATGTTCTTAACCATTACTCCCACTCAGGCTGTATAGTATTTTTAATACATGTGCACATAGTATTTTTACCTTGGTATGATAAATTTCTCCCCCAACATGTCTAGGGATCATGAAAAACACTCCCTCAGTCAAGTGTGACAAATCCACACTTACTAGTGTGGGAATTTGGTGTGTAACATATGCCACCTAAAGTGTTATATCAGAGGATGAATCGATAACCGAAACAATTTACAAAATATTAATGCAAGGGCACTGGAGTAGGAGAGCTTGGCGGAAGCTGCAAACAAACATCAAACAATATATATGTATGATCCTCGAGGCATGCATACCTATTCTTGGAGTAAACTAACTCAAAGCATGGTTAACAACCAATACACTGCGGATCCATGAAAGTACTGACTAAGGATATGGCCACCGAGCATACGATGTGGATCCCTACTTCCATGACATGATCTGATCGTAGCCACGAAATGATACACAATGTAGCTACTATATGACAAAAACATAGCCACAAACCAATACAAAGTGGATCTATGTGATAACATATACATCAATGAGATTGCCAATATGGTGGTTATACTAGAGTATTCTACATATTCAAATGATCTCCATCATAGCCTGGGTAAAGAACATAATAGAGTGAATGCCCAATCCAAGGTCTTCATCCCGATCTTGAAATAATACGATTCTAGCCATGTGAATAGATGATTTGATGTCGAACATGGTAGAAACCACTTGATTACTGGTCATTAATGTATACCATTAGCAAGCGTAAGGGAAATCACCAATAATGATAATGAATCCGAAGGTACTCTAGTACATTCCAACAAATGTGAACAAATTAGTTGTAGTCGAACATTCACGAAATCATTCGATCAGAGGCCAATGATGTAAACCTACCGTCGAAGGCGAGGAAACCTGACATTGAGGCATGAATGATCCAAGGTACTAACTAGTTTATAAGTCTAATTCCTGGATAATGTGTTGAAGTCAACAAGAACAAACTCGTTGAAGGAGGGCCATGATGTATCCCCCATCATTGACACAAAACTGACACAGGAAAGTGATGTAAGATGATAGACTAAATTTAGTGTTGAGTAATACGAGGATGAAATATGGTAATACTACAAAGTTGTTGGTTCGAAGTGAAACTTCCCTTGAACATTGTGAGGCAGTACAAGTGACTTGGTAGCATTGTCTCGACTCGACTAAGAGGTAGACCAAAACATAATGCTACGATCACCGGGGCACTCTTCGGGTGAGCTGAAGGAGTATGAGGACTCATAGAATTGCTATGAATTATAGACAAGCATATTACCCAACTGTAAGATGAGATGCAAATAGGTTCCATGTTCAAGGGTGACAACATACAACTACCATAATTATTTCCAAAAACTTGATCCACTTCCTTCAATTTTTCCCCCCACCATGATTGGTGAGTACCTCTTTGGTTTTTAAGGAGCTTGAGGAGGATAAAAAATACTCGACATATTTGATCTTCGATGAGTCCCTCATCATATTTTTAACGAACTTGAATAAGGAGGGGTTTGGCCCTATTTGGGTTCTTCAATGCATGTTTTACGAGTCCAAAAGAAGGAAAAATTGACGGTCTTTTCATGTTTAGAGACTTTGAAAAGATCTTAAAGACGATTCCAATGGCGTTCTTTTTCGTAAATTTAGTCCCTGAAGCCCACACAAGTGTAAACCAATACAAGGGAGAACTCTTCTAGTCATGATTGACTAGAGTATACCTTTTTCATAGTTAGTCTTATGAGGCCAAAAAAGGGGTAAACTACCACACGAAAGAAGACTCTCTATGGTTTAACGAGCTCGAAGGATGATGAATTATGCTCGTAGTTTGCTTCATTTTTTAACGAGCTTGAAACAGAGAATGAAACTATCCTCGAGGTCAGTTTCATTTTTATAGGGGCTTGAAACAAAGAATAAAAATGTGCTCGGGGCCGGTTTCATTTTTACATGAGCTTGAAACAGAGAATAAAACTGTGCTTGGTGTAATACCCATGAATGAGCCTCTCCCAACATGATGTCCAAAGGTTGGTACGTTGATCGATACCTATTGGGGGTTTTTTTTCCCAACATGTTGTTTAGAGGTTGGTACTTCCCCCCTAGCATCATCATAAGAAGTTGGAGGTTTAACTTCAATATGATGTCTAGAGGCTAGAGACATGCCCCCCAAGCTTCAGTTCATCATCGACTCTTCTTCTGCACTCTCTTAGAATCCTGGTTACTAATAGGGACAAGTTCATTAGATAGGAAGGAAGAAAGAATATCAACTGATATAGGTAGAGGAAGGGAAGGCTTAGGTACCAGATCTTGTGGAAGATGGGACTCTGCTAGACTAAGTGACATGATGCCACCTAGTGTTTTAGTGGTAGATGGGCTACGTACTACCTGAGGATCGTATGATTCAGAGGATCGTTGCACCGTATCCATAGACATATTTAACATGGAAACCTCATGTGGGGGATCAGGGGGAGGTAACAGAAAAAATCCCATGAGTGAGGAATCCTTGAGGAGACCTACCCCCACTCTTTCATACTTAAGATCATACTGTCCCAGGAAAGGGATATTATTCGCTGCAAAATTATTGGATCTGATGTGCAATAATAAAGTTGGTCAACAATCACAAGTTTCCCTTGATGGGGAAATTGAAAAATATGAAAGACTAAAGAAGCGACGATAATCATCACATAGAACCAACTGTGACCAAGCAACAAATTATAATCTAGGGGCGCATCAACCACTTCAATGTCGATAGAAACACTTTTTCCCTTCAATTACATAATGAGAGATTGAAAGAGTCTGTAAGGTTGGAAATCACGTCCATCAAACGCTTTAAGGGTGGTAGGATACCGATTAAGTTTAGGAGAACCAATGGCTCTCCAAAAGGATAAAGACATGACACAAGTGGAGGCTCCTTCATTCAAAATAGTTTGGAGGATATTCTTGCTACGAACCATAGTGTGAATTTGGAATGTCAGGTGATGGGAGAGCCTCGACTTAAAATAGTCTAGATTAAACATAACCATATTTGACACCTCTGGATACACAACTCCAATGGATGACAACAACATTCTACGTTGACTTGGATAATTTTGTAGAGCTTCAAGCATTGACATAACACAAGGTGCTTGTGCCAAATCTTCAATAATGTTGTATTTTTGAGCAGTGCGGGCACTTGGATTAAATATTGATTTTTGAATTGTTCCCTTGGGTGGGTGCAATAATGATTCAACAAAAATCCTCTCGATATGAATAGGGGCAGAGGATGGAGGAGGAATGGAAGTGGAGGGATTATCAAAAGCACCTCCATTGGCATGATTTTTTGGAGGAGTGTCATAAGTCTTAGCTCTGGTCGTTAGACTAATCGTCTCCTTACACTTAAATACCTGAGCGATGCTTGAGGAAGCATCCCCATGGTGGGAATGACCTGTGTTACCGCCTTGTGGAGGGGCAAGATTTTGTGCAACCATTTGTTGCTGCTGAGTTGGGAAAGGGCCAGTTAAAACCGCGGGTAGGGAGGTACCCTTCATAAATTTTGTGACTGTTGGGTCTCCCTTTTGATATCCCCAGTTACCCTATTTTTGTCTTTTGTCTTGATCAATTTTTCCATATATACTTGATTAATCCACCTATTCTCCTCATTGATACATCCCTTAGCTACTTTTACAAGTACATGAGGTAATAAACATTGAGTCATCATTTATGTGGTTTATTAATAGTTAGAACTAAATAATTCTATTCTCTAACTTCTCTAATTACCTTGTTGTTAATATTTCAATTCAGACAGACTTTTATGATAGAGTTCCTAGTCATTCGGTACTCGTATGCATATGGTACCTGTGCTCATCTAGTACCTGCGCTCATCCGGTACCAGTGTTTATTTTCCTGCACTCATTCGATACCATTGTTTATTCACCTACGCTCATCCGGTACCAGTTTTTATTCGTCTGCTCTCATCCGTTACCAGTGTTTATTTTCCACCTATGCTCATCCGATACCTGTTTCCGCATATGTAGATTCAAGTAATTGAATGGGTCATCTTCGATGGGTCCAAGGAAGCAGTTGGTTAGCGCCACATTCTTTTTTGGGTTCCATGATATGCCTCATCCTCATGCACTTCGTGTCATGAGGATGAAGTCACTTCCATGTAAAACGTTTTATTAACCAATTAAAGATTAGCATAATTATTCAACATTATCTCCAGTATTGTATGTATTGGCTATTTCTCTTATAAAGAGGGCCTGTAGGTGATTGAAGGGAGTTGAATAATGTTATGCTGAAATATTTGTTCATGAACACATATTTGTTGTAGACTTATTTGTTGGGAATTAATATGAAGGGGAATTTATTGATCCTGTGCGTTCTTTAAGTTTCTTATTCCGTGAATATATTTTAAGCTTCCTTGTTGGTATCGACAAGGGCCCACTGGTCCAACTTGGAGAGCTTACTGTAAAATGGTAGTGTAAATCTGTTTCCTGTACTAGTGTGGTGTGATATGGTACTAGTTTGTAATCACCTTAAATATAGTTGTTCATCATCTTGTACTTAGCATAATCCGATCTTTGGTTTGAATGAGATGTGAATTGAAGTTTGATGAGTGTGGTGCACCAAAACTGTAAATGATTTGTTTAGTTTACCTTCAACAACTTGTAGTGGTTAATTAATTACATTTCCAAAGTGTGATTTATGAATTTTTTATTTATTTTGAATGGTAGAAGTGTGTTAGCACCAGAGTAATCTGATAATCCATCTTTCACATTACATGGATTGACAAATGGATTTCTGTTCCTGGTCTGTTGAATTAAATAGTTTCTTAGAATCTATGATATGTTCATAAATTTTCTGATTTTGAATTTGTTCATATGTTGCATTTGATTGAGTGTGGAGTGGTAGATTGGAATTGATAAAGTGTTAAGCATTGCATAAAGAAAATATGATTCCCTCCTTTATATTTCACGAGCCAATAAGTGGGAAACTCTCTTTCATGTATCATAAACTTGTTGAATTCCACCAGTGTGTTCTCTATTAATATTTTTGAATGATAAGACTTAATTCAAGATAGAAGGATTTTTATTCCCTTAGATAGAAGGATTTTCGTTCCTTGAAGGTGTGATTAGTTTTTGGTTTGAAACAAAGTTTTAGATTTAGAAATAATATGTTTATCAGTTAGGTTAAGATCAGCTATTTCAGACACATATAGTGTAGCGACTCTGTTGATTATGAATCCTGGTTGACATATTAATGATTGGAAATATATTCTACATATAATTGCACCAACATTTTGGTGCCGTTGTCAGGGAGTTGTAAACAATAATAGGAAGTGTTGCATTTAGATTGATTGAATGATGTTGGATTGGTTTTAAGGACAACCTAAGGGAGGAGAGAAGACAGTAAGATGAAATGTAAGAATCTGCACATCCACTTTGGTGGGGTCGCTCCAAAGCTAGGTTTTCGTCTTTCCTTTAGTAGTTAGAATTTGTATTGTGTTAGCATTAGATCTTTTTATTTTATATTAGACTTAGAGATAGTAAAGGAAGATTTGTTACAACAAAAATTTCAGAAAACTTATTTGGTCCAAGAAAAAACCCTCCCACTAACTCTGCTAATTGATATGCAGGAAATATTTTCAGGGGAGAAAGTTCAGAAGCAGTAATTGGAGATATAAGAAACCTTGAAGATGAAGATATTGTGAAAATTGCACAACAAGCAACAAGAGAAGCGATGGCGACCCAATCAGAAGAAGGAATTGGAAAAGAAACAAAGACAATAGTAGAAGAAGATGAATCTACAGTTGGAGCAGTGCACAAAGTATTGGAAAACCTGAATATCCCAACCAATCCAATGGTTGAACCATCACCTAGTGGGGAAATATCCCCTGCAACCTATAAAGTGCTGTTTGGAAATATGGAAGATGAGGAACATAATGCAAACAATGAGACAAATACGTTTGGGTTTGCAATACTGGACATTATCAGAAATGTCACCATGAAGAATATTCCGCTGTCACCATTGCCTCACTTTCATGGTATGTCATCTGAGGACCCTGATTCATTTATGTTTGAATTTGATATATTATGCAGAAGTTATAATTACACAGACAATGCTAAAAAACTGAAATTGTTTCCATCCACACTAAAAGACTCAACATTAAGATGGTTCATGAGTTTAGGGGAGCATAGTATTTTATCTTGGGATGACATGAAAGGGATTTTTTCTCCAAAAAATTACTTGGAAAGGTTCCTCTATAATTACTCAAATACCAAACAATTTTCCCTTGACACAACCACAATTAGGACTGGTTTTTTGAAAGGTGTTAGGGATTACTGTATATAGGTCTTGAACCTTATGAGTTCTGGGGATGTATACCAAAAACCATTTGCTGAGATTGTTTAGTATTGTAAAAAGTACTCCCGTAGTCAAGCCAAAACTGGGAAAAGTTCAAGAGACCCAGTAAACATAATTGCTAAACCTGCTACAGGAGGGGTCACAAGAATGAAATTAGGAAATCTGCTAGAGAATTTCAAAAAAAATATCCTAAATACAATCAACATTGAATTGGATACCCTTAAAATCCTTGGAAACAAGAGGAAGAGAATGTTGCCTTGGAAATTTTCTATCCTTGGTGTAGGAAGAGACACCCTAAGAAGGAGTGCCCTATTAATGTCATAGAAATTTGTGGAATTTGCATGGAGGATCATTCTACTGAAAGGTGTCCTTCAATACCTGGCCTTCAAGCTATATACAAAGGAGGAGTAGATCCCTAAGACCCTTCATATCCCCATAAGAGACTATGGAGGAAACACAATCCTAACATGTTCCAAGACCCCTCCATGCAATACCCACAACAACAATGGATCCCTCCAATGCCATATTCCCAGTGGACACCCCATCAACCACAAGGCCATCCTTGGAAATAATAATGGAGGGGAACTACCTATGGGAATGCCCCTTGCATCCACCATATTTTCCTACATACCCACAATACCCTTCTAATATCTCTCAGCGTTTTCCAGGATTTAATCCCCCTTCATTACCTCCACCTCCTCAATTACAACAACAAATTACATTTCCCATGAATCCAAACCAACAACAACCGCAAGCCCCACTTAGTCCAAATCCTCCTCATCCTACCCCAATTCCTACACAACCCATTGCCAACCCTAATAATAGACCTACCCAACCTGTACAGAATATGGAACTGCAGACCTTCCTGACTTATGTCATTACCTCAGATCCATTAAATGAAATCCAATTAAGATCAAGGAAGGTCTTAAATGAAAAAAATTCCATAGTGGTTATTCAATAAGAACAATAAGAAAATAAACTAGATGAAGATAGAGACACCCATGCTATAGAGGAAATTCCTCCCGACCTTTCATCTAGACCTATTGCACAACCGAAATCACCTTAGGAATCTAACTCTCCACCTTATACAGAAAGACTGCTTATAAGGAAACTTGAGATGCCTTTAGGACACAATCTAGAAGTAGAGCTAAGAAATATATGTGTAAATATTGCCCTACTACAAGGTATTGAAGACATTCCTATTTATGCCAAGATTGTAAGGGACCTTTACATTAAAAATCCTGGGAGAAAGAGGAAGGAGCCTCATGTTATACAAGTGGTTGGACAGTTTTCTGAATTCATATCAGAAATGCCATTTAAATATAATGACCCAAGAAACCCAGTGGTGACCATATAAATTAATGGAATTTCCTTAACAAATACACTTATTGATCTTGGGGTAGCAATAAATTTTATTCCTGTTGGTACTATGCAAAAAATGCAACTAAAACACTTATGGCCAACTCATAACCTATTGGAATTAACAGATAAATCAGTCATCAATCCAACAATAAGTCTGGATGATGATCGATCATCACCCTAGCTTCCTCGGAGTATCTTGTATATTTCTTGGTAATACATATAAAATCCTCCAAACCCGGACATCCAGTGGTGCTTGGTCAACCTTGGTTGGCCACTGCTGATGCATTTATTGGCTGTCGGTATGGAGAGATGACAATTTCCAATGGGACTCACAACCAAAATCTTACTCTATTTTGTCTTGCCCAACCAACTACCGAAATTCCTTTATGGTTGGAGAATACATATGGGGAGGAATAATGTGCTCAACCCTTGTTAACAATTGAACAAATAAGAGGTTTTCAAGAACCACATGAAGATTAAGTTTTAAGCCAATTTCTAGATGAGACTGAATGTATTGAATATCCACAATCTTTTTAGGAATATAAACATATTTTCAACTCTGAATTTCAGGAACTCTATCATCCTTCTACCTTTTTCACTATGACAACAATGAATGAGGGTAGATAGTCACCTGTGAAATCAGTTGAAATCATCATTGGGAAGTGTCTTTATATCAATTCTGATTTGGAAACTGAACAACAAGATCAATTGATTCGAATGATTCAAGAATAGTCCGATGCCTTTGCATGGGACTATTCCAACATGAAAGGGATCCACCTGGATACTTGTATCCATCACATCTATACCAATGATCAAATCAGGCATGTTAGGCAACCTCAAAGGAGGATGAATCCAACCTTGAAGGATATAGCGAAAGGAGAATTGCAAAAGACCCTAAATTTCAATTTTTTCTATCCCATTTAAAATAGTAAGTGGGTATCTCCATTAGTCATTGTTCCTAAGAAAAATGGAAAATGGAGAATTTGTGTGGATTTTAGAGAGCTAAATAAGGATACCTTTAGATACTACTTTCCTTTACCTTTTATAGACGAAGTGTTGGATACTCTGTGTAGGAAAAAATATTTTTCCTTCTTGGATGGGTTCAGTGGTTATAACCAGATTCGAATTGCACCAAAGGATCAGAAAAATACCACTTTTACTTGCCCCTGGGGTAGTTATGCTTATAGGGTTCTTCCCTTTGGATTATGTAATGCCCTTGCCACCTTTCAACGGGCTGTCTTGGCCATCTTTTCTGATTTAACCCATGATTCTGTGGAGTTCTACATGGATGACTTCACAGTATATGGGGATGATTTTCAGCAAGCCTAGGACAACCTCAAGAAAGTATTGATCAGATGTAGAGAAACCAACCTCTTTCTCAACCATGAAAAATCCAAAATGATGTTCAATGAGGGGATTGTTTTAGGTCATCATATTTTTGGTACTAGAATAAGAGTAGATCTTGCTAAAATTGAAAGCATTTCTCGAATCAAAATCCCTAGTTCCCAAAAAGAACTTAGAAGCTTCTTAGGGCATACTGGGTACTATAGAATATTCATTCAAAATTTTACAAACCTAACTGCCCCATTGTTCAAATTGTTAGCAACAGATTATGAATTCCATTGGGATCCTCAATGTCAAATTGCTTTTGAAATTTTAAAACAATAGCTTTCAACTACTCTATTGGCACAGGGGCAGACCCAGGGTTCAATGCTACAACAATGCACCAACAAAGCCCTAACTACCGGCCCTTTCGGCAACACCTACGAAGCAGATGAAGTATCACCCGAGGTAGAGGTAGGGGTGGTTGCAAGACTCAAGTGTCTACAACCTTAGCTGAGACATAGACCTGTGATTGGACTACTTAATAAATCACTTAGAACCGTCAGTCCCTCAATATACAATCAATAATCAGTTAGGTGATAAAACAGGGCTTCACAACATTCAATATAATATAACATACTCAAGCACTTAACATCAATAGGTAGGTCATATCTAGCAGATCAAGCACTCAACACATTCATATGGATCAGATCTAATATCCTCGCATGTCATTAGAACTAAGCATAAGAAGATCTATCTGAATACATCAAAGCACTTAGAAAAGAAGACATAAACATATTAAGACAAGCACAAAGCAAGAAAACACAATGTTTACATGGTTCACCCCCACCTTGGGGCTACATCCACCAAATCTTCTTCTTTATTATCTTCAATAAATCGGTTACAGGTACATAGCCATCAAAAACATACTCCGCACATGACAGAAGATCTGCGCAACTCGCTAGATTCTTCTTCCTTGCGTTATAGCACTCAACCTTCCATGATCTGTTACAAGGACCTACACTTAGCTCTGTAAGTCTCTTACAGTCATGCACAAAGCACTTACAGACCCTACTAGCACTTAGCACACATTCACATAGATGCCTATCCAACTACTTCTTACATTGCCTAACCTTCTATTTATACATTACAAAATAGGCCTAAGCATGGGTAAACCCATGGGCTGACATTCCAATCCCGTTACATAATCCCAAAAACCCAAAAAGGACCCAAAAGTGGGCTGAGATCCCTTGATCTCCGCTTTGTCTTGTGCTTCTCTTTCGACAGGCTGTCGAAGTCCCAAAATAGGTCAATATGACCAAGAATCTCCCAAAACTTGGTCAAGGGACAACAGGCTCCCAACACTCACCTGTGACTCGTCCCGAGTCACTCTAGTCTGAGAAGTTCTGCTTCGAAGGCCTCAAGCTTGGCTCGAGCTGCTTCGACTTGCTGTTGTGTGACGACCTCTTGCTCAGTGATCTCCTGGATCACTACGTCTTTCATGGGCCCTTCTAGGCACTGTTCTGCTGCGATGACAACCTATTCTAGCTCTACTCCTCGTCTTTCAACCTCTGTGAATAATTGGCATGCCTTATCTTGCACTGGTTGAAGCCGTTGAGTAACTTCCATCACTCTTCTTTGAATTGTATGGATCTGCTGCTGGGCGGTGCGTTGCTCCTAAGACCACTTCATTCTTTCCACGACCGACAAGGCCTTCAACTGTGCCTGTAGTGTGTTTGCGTGATGTTTTGCTTCCTTGAGCTGCGACTCTAATGCCTGTAACTCTGGATTCTCAGTGAAGTTCTCATATGTTTGGGCACTGTGGTTACTCAACTGCTTGCACTCCAAGGAAATATCTTTTAGTCTATCAACTGCACCGTGGGCCGTCGCTTCCCTTTGCTCTCTTACATCTTGATGGGTCTCAAGCACAGTGTAGAGCTCCAAGTCTGCTATGCACTGCTGGATTACTTCTTCAATTTGTGCCACTTGTTGTGGAACTTGCTCTTCGGTCTTTACTTCTACGACTGTCACAGAGCGAAGTGCTCTGTGAACCATTTCCTTTACTTCGAGTTTCTCTATGAGAAACTGTTCCTTGCTTTGCTACAATTGTGCTTTTTTGTCATCCCACTTTGCTTGCAGAGAAATATTTTCCCGTTCTGAAGTACTGTGTTGTTCTTCAAGGTCTCCCTGTACTTGTGCCAGAGCCTGGGTAGCTTGCGCTGTTTCTTCCTGAGCTCGTTGAAGGTGAGCTTCGACTGTATCAATGATGTGGTGGAGTTGGGCTGGATCATCTCCCAGTTTTGATGTTCCTGCTGACAGAGGCGCAGTGGAGACTGCGCGACTGGATTGTAGTGCCTGCTGCACTCCTTGGAGCTCATCCTTAATCCGATGGAACACCTCCTCCTGCTTAGCTTCTTTCTTCTCTGATATCTCCAACAAAGCATCATTCAGGGATTCTATGATGAAATTGAAGTCGTCGAAGGTGAGGATGGTCTGCATTTTGGTCATAGATGTTTTCGATTTCTTCCTTGAAGAAGGTTTCAGAGGGGAAGCCTTCCTTTTCTTTGAGGGGTCCTCCTCGTCTCAAGGTGGTGTAACCTTGCCTTTCTTTTGTTCAAATTTTTTTCCATCTATCTCTCCGCCATCTCCTCCTTGCTCTGCTGAGATGGAAGCGGTCTTCATGGATGGACTGTATAAATCATGGACCTCTTCAGTCTTCTTTATCTTGCTAGGTCCGGGTGTATCCGACGCAGTTTCTGGACTGTCTAAATCAAACATCTCTGCAGGGTCATCTGGAATGAGGAGGTCCGGCGACCATTCCTTGGTGATTTCTTCTAAGTCCTCCTATGTTAGCTTGTAGTAAGATTGAAGTTGCTACTTGTGCTCGTCAGTGCGCTCTGTAATATAAATGAAATGTCGGTCCACGCTGAATTTCATTAAAGGTCGAAACCTGTGAAGAGTATTGAGCATGATTTGAGGCTTGGAATGGATAGCTAATTTCAGCTGATTGTAATATGTGTGGAATACGATTGCTTTTTCATGTCACTCAAATATCACAGTGTACTAAACTTCATGGCCAGAGGTTCAAAGGGCTCGATGTCCAGGAAGGTCACACCTTCTGGCATCTCCCATGCGATGAAAACAATTAGGATTAGAAGCCAACTGAAGTGGAACTCATATCCTTGATCTTGTGCTTCCCTGCAGTCCAGTTCCAATTGGTTCATGAGGTACTTCACCCAATTCATTTGTAGGCCCTCCATGCATTTTCTTGCAAGGTCGACTACAAAACCAGTGACTTGGGTGGGTCGGTTCTTGCAGACCAACTTTCCTGTGATCAGTTGACAGGTGAGGCACACTGTGCCGCTTTAGATAGAAGCTACCTTGTAGCCTCACGTGACTTTCTTGACATCGTCGTAGGTGTCTTTTATCCTTTGGGCTAAAGCGTGATCCATGGTTTTTTCGGGATAGAAATCTTGTGGGTCAGGGCCTTGCATACTCATCCCTATGATCCGATTGATCAATGTTAGATCCACTATGATACGGTGGTTTAACCACAAGTATCCACCATGTTAATAGGACAATAGCAACTTGATGCATACATTCACTTCTTGGTGCCTTCCGAAGTGAGGAATCTTTATTACGTTGAGAAGTGTGGACTGTGCGAGGTTATGGGTCCATGACTGAGGGACGATCTTTGAATTATTTCCTTTTGTCTTGGTCAGGTACTTATGTGTGGTGAGCATGTTGTAGACCTTCTTATCGCTGAGGTTGAAGTCGCTAAACTTCAACGCTGCTATCTTTTCTTGATCTACGCGTATCCCCTTCGAGAGGTACGTAGTGACCAATTCGTACTCAAAGTCTCTGGGCACACTGTCTCGATTTATTGCACCACTTAGAGGTGGGAGATAGGAGGGTAAAATGCTCAGAATCAACTTAGCATTCATGAGATTGTCTCTATGTTTAGTTCGCTTTTCATCTACGGGCCCTGATAGTCCATCTCAAGCAGTGGACGGAGAGGCCGATAGTCCTCTCATCGATTACTTAAATAACAATACAAACAGAGTCACAAAACCCCAAAAGAGACTTCAAACACCCATCCCAATCCGGGCCCTAGAAAATAGAAAAGGTTACAAAAAACTTCTCCTATAGATACGTGCACGCTTATTACCAAGGAAGCCCACATATGTATGCGACTGTTCTAATTGGAGAACACATATGTACACGATTGTTATAAGGGAACAACACATATATGACCCAAAAAATTTCAAAAAAGAAATGAAAAGGGAAGTCAATCAGGCCATATGAGCAAGTAAGGACTCAAAAAATTAAATGGTACTAATCTAAGTACCAAAAAGAAGTCAGAGACAAAACAAAACAAAACAAACCAAGCAAATGAAGCAAACTCTAGGGATAGACTAACTAGGGAGAGTCCCCAATATGGTTGCCAATTTTGTTTGCAGGGAAAGTCCCCTACGGTTGTGGGCAAACTGAAACAGATCAATGACCATATAAAGATAAGCAAATTTCAATAACACCAAGCATCAAATATTCTATAGCTAATTTAATTAAAATAACTAACTTTCATGAAATATAATAAGATGAACTTACCCGAGGTCCTATGTTCAAAGTATATCGAAAGCTCGAAGTTCTTTCTCTCCTCCTTGATTTTGTCTTATGAAACCTGCAAAACTTGTGCACACAAAACTACAAGAAAAAAAGTAGTTATACCGATAACTAACTAGTCAGTTTGATTAAATATGAAAATAATTTCTACAATTAACGTTCTAAACAAATACGCATTCAACAATAATAAATTATATATTTAAAACATGATATATCGAAGGAATGATCATCTTTATATTAAAATCAATACTCTGAAGGTGAAGTTGTTACCTGCTCTGTCGTGGTACTGCTCCATCGAAAGGACCATGGGTTCCTCCACCTAAGCTTCTACAGACATGGTAGACCTATGACCCTGATACACCAATATATCCAAAGAGAACAAAATAGATCTCTTGATCATATAAGGGGAGTGTGCAAGAATGTTTGGAAACACAGGTTTCCAGGTCTGAGGACCAAAAAATCAAGGGATATTCAAGGGCTTGCAAACATGGCATGTTTCATCCAACATTAGTTTGCTTACTTATGCATTCATTCATTACCTTTCTCCTTGGATTCATGCTCTATTTAATTCATCTTCATTTAGTTAGAAGCAATAGAGTATGGGTAAATGAAGTTAGGTAACTAACCAAACCCGTAACTCAACTCTCAAATATTTTTTTTTTTGATCATTTATTGACATGTACACAAATTTCCTTTGAGAAACCCACATATACACGTGCTACATAACTAATAGGGCACGTACAAGTTCTAAAAATGTGTTTTTTAAATGATCCAAAGGAGGTATGGGGAAAAGGTGTTTGCAAGTAGGATAGGGACTAGGCCAACAAAGTCATCAATGCTTCAGTGGTGGCAATTGACGCTATAACAACCACTACTAGCTATGTCCAACACCAGATCCGGGTGCACTAGTGCCTTTTCTACCATAGGTAGATCCTCTATCAAGAACATCTATCTCAAAAATAAATTTCATCAAAAGTGCACTATCAAATATCTCTCTATCAATATCATGAATATGTGCAACAATACCCGATTTGAACATAGTGTCCAACACATGAAAATCTTGTGACACATGTGGAGGAAGATAAGGAGGAGTCATATCGGTGGATGAAGACACATGTGGACTAGGAGAAAGGCAAGGATTGGTGGATGGTGACACAAGTGGAGGAGGAGGAGGAGGTTCATTGGAATATGGTGTCGCATGTGAAGGATTAGCAAGAGGAGGAGGAGGAGGAGGAGGAGGATCTGACATGGATGCAAGTTCAAACACATGTGGAGGGGAAGCAGGAGGATGCGGAGGAGAAGGAGGATAAGGAGGAGGATTGGACATGGGTGCAGGTTCAAACACATGTGGAGGGGAAGCATGAGGAGGTAGAGGAGAAGGGCGAGGAGGAGGGGAAGTAGGGAGAGGAGGAGGAGGATTGGATGTGGATGCAGGTTCAAACACATGTGGAGGGGAAGAAATACGATCGTTATATGGTGCAACCGACTCATGTGGAGGATAATCATGAGGAGGAGGAGGAGGATCATGTGCTGGAGTAGAGGATGCAGATGGCTCTGTTGATGAGATAAATGTAGTGGGATCATGAGAAACACCCCTCAACATCTCGATGAGGTTGATGAAACCAAAAATATGATGCATCAACACCATCATGTCATGAGGAAAACTCATCCATATAGTAGAGAGATCATGCACTCATAATATGTCTTTAACAGGTGCAATTACCACTCGATGACTAGTCATGACACGACATAACTGATCCACCGCCTCTAGCTGGACTCTCCAATCTGGCCTGCATGTCCAGTGGGGTATCTGTACTAGAGGCTAGTCCTATACCTCCTCCATCACCTCATCCTCATGTTGGGGAGGCTCATCCACAACATATGTGCTAATATATGCAAAACAAGATATAATAATAACAAGATAATGGAAACAAAATGTTACAATAAATTACATGTGCATTAAATAAGACATAATGATAATATTACCTCTCTCTTCTAGTGGATCCTCTATTGTAAATCAGATTTTTGGACATCCTCTCCAATCCATCCATGTGTACATTTACTTTGCAACATCGAGGTCAATATTGTCCTTGCTAGCCAATAAATCACATACCCCCTACTGACCGAAGAAATGGGAAACTCGTACTAGCCCCTCTTGGGAATCAACTACCCCCACATGTGCATACACACATCAAACATAGGCCTAGGAAGAAGGTGGTGTATTTCTGACTGAGTGGCATGAACCCTCTCAAAAAATAGTTTATATAACTTTGACACGAATGGGAAGAATCATCCTAGATAAAACAACATGACAATGATCTAATGCACAAAAAAACTGTCTCAAAAAAACATCCAACCACCTAATCAATC
>ML795199.1:427135-444141 GCA_009831015.1 Picea engelmannii | reverse complement strand
CCACTTCCTTCAATTTTTCCCCCCACCATGATTGGTGAGTACCTCTTTGGTTTTTAAGGAGCTTGAGGAGGATAAAAAATACTCGACATATTTGATCTTCGATGAGTCCCTCATCATATTTTTAACGAACTTGAATAAGGAGGGGTTTGGCCCTATTTGGGTTCTTCAATGCATGTTTTACGAGTCCAAAAGAAGGAAAAATTGACGGTCTTTTCATGTTTAGAGACTTTGAAAAGATCTTAAAGACGATTCCAATGGCGTTCTTTTTCGTAAATTTAGTCCCTGAAGCCCACACAAGTGTAAACCAATACAAGGGAGAACTCTTCTAGTCATGATTGACTAGAGTATACCTTTTTCATAGTTAGTCTTATGAGGCCAAAAAAGGGGTAAACTACCACACGAAAGAAGACTCTCTATGGTTTAACGAGCTCGAAGGATGATGAATTATGCTCGTAGTTTGCTTCATTTTTTAACGAGCTTGAAACAGAGAATGAAACTATCCTCGAGGTCAGTTTCATTTTTATAGGGGCTTGAAACAAAGAATAAAAATGTGCTCGGGGCCGGTTTCATTTTTACATGAGCTTGAAACAGAGAATAAAACTGTGCTTGGTGTAATACCCATGAATGAGCCTCTCCCAACATGATGTCCAAAGGTTGGTACGTTGATCGATACCTATTGGGGGTTTTTTTTCCCAACATGTTGTTTAGAGGTTGGTACTTCCCCCCTAGCATCATCATAAGAAGTTGGAGGTTTAACTTCAATATGATGTCTAGAGGCTAGAGACATGCCCCCCAAGCTTCAGTTCATCATCGACTCTTCTTCTGCACTCTCTTAGAATCCTGGTTACTAATAGGGACAAGTTCATTAGATAGGAAGGAAGAAAGAATATCAACTGATATAGGTAGAGGAAGGGAAGGCTTAGGTACCAGATCTTGTGGAAGATGGGACTCTGCTAGACTAAGTGACATGATGCCACCTAGTGTTTTAGTGGTAGATGGGCTACGTACTACCTGAGGATCGTATGATTCAGAGGATCGTTGCACCGTATCCATAGACATATTTAACATGGAAACCTCATGTGGGGGATCAGGGGGAGGTAACAGAAAAAATCCCATGAGTGAGGAATCCTTGAGGAGACCTACCCCCACTCTTTCATACTTAAGATCATACTGTCCCAGGAAAGGGATATTATTCGCTGCAAAATTATTGGATCTGATGTGCAATAATAAAGTTGGTCAACAATCACAAGTTTCCCTTGATGGGGAAATTGAAAAATATGAAAGACTAAAGAAGCGACGATAATCATCACATAGAACCAACTGTGACCAAGCAACAAATTATAATCTAGGGGCGCATCAACCACTTCAATGTCGATAGAAACACTTTTTCCCTTCAATTACATAATGAGAGATTGAAAGAGTCTGTAAGGTTGGAAATCACGTCCATCAAACGCTTTAAGGGTGGTAGGATACCGATTAAGTTTAGGAGA
Organism: Picea engelmannii; assembly: GCA_009831015.1. Taxonomy (NCBI): domain Eukaryota; kingdom Viridiplantae; phylum Streptophyta; class Pinopsida; order Pinales; family Pinaceae; genus Picea; species Picea engelmannii. Next base: position 442,651 of record ML795199.1, on the reverse strand, counting down.
ACCAATGGCTCTCCAAAAGGATAAAGACATGACACAAGTGGAGGCTCCTTCATTCAAAATAGTTTGGAGGATATTCTTGCTACGAACCATAGTGTGAATTTGGAATGTCAGGTGATGGGAGAGCCTCGACTTAAAATAGTCTAGATTAAACATAACCATATTTGACACCTCTGGATACACAACTCCAATGGATGACAACAACATTCTACGTTGACTTGGATAATTTTGTAGAGCTTCAAGCATTGACATAACACAAGGTGCTTGTGCCAAATCTTCAATAATGTTGTATTTTTGAGCAGTGCGGGCACTTGGATTAAATATTGATTTTTGAATTGTTCCCTTGGGTGGGTGCAATAATGATTCAACAAAAATCCTCTCGATATGAATAGGGGCAGAGGATGGAGGAGGAATGGAAGTGGAGGGATTATCAAAAGCACCTCCATTGGCATGATTTTTTGGAGGAGTGTCATAAGTCTTAGCTCTGGTCGTTAGACTAATCGTCTCCTTACACTTAAATACCTGAGCGATGCTTGAGGAAGCATCCCCATGGTGGGAATGACCTGTGTTACCGCCTTGTGGAGGGGCAAGATTTTGTGCAACCATTTGTTGCTGCTGAGTTGGGAAAGGGCCAGTTAAAACCGCGGGTAGGGAGGTACCCTTCATAAATTTTGTGACTGTTGGGTCTCCCTTTTGATATCCCCAGTTACCCTATTTTTGTCTTTTGTCTTGATCAATTTTTCCATATATACTTGATTAATCCACCTATTCTCCTCATTGATACATCCCTTAGCTACTTTTACAAGTACATGAGGTAATAAACATTGAGTCATCATTTATGTGGTTTATTAATAGTTAGAACTAAATAATTCTATTCTCTAACTTCTCTAATTACCTTGTTGTTAATATTTCAATTCAGACAGACTTTTATGATAGAGTTCCTAGTCATTCGGTACTCGTATGCATATGGTACCTGTGCTCATCTAGTACCTGCGCTCATCCGGTACCAGTGTTTATTTTCCTGCACTCATTCGATACCATTGTTTATTCACCTACGCTCATCCGGTACCAGTTTTTATTCGTCTGCTCTCATCCGTTACCAGTGTTTATTTTCCACCTATGCTCATCCGATACCTGTTTCCGCATATGTAGATTCAAGTAATTGAATGGGTCATCTTCGATGGGTCCAAGGAAGCAGTTGGTTAGCGCCACATTCTTTTTTGGGTTCCATGATATGCCTCATCCTCATGCACTTCGTGTCATGAGGATGAAGTCACTTCCATGTAAAACGTTTTATTAACCAATTAAAGATTAGCATAATTATTCAACATTATCTCCAGTATTGTATGTATTGGCTATTTCTCTTATAAAGAGGGCCTGTAGGTGATTGAAGGGAGTTGAATAATGTTATGCTGAAATATTTGTTCATGAACACATATTTGTTGTAGACTTATTTGTTGGGAATTAATATGAAGGGGAATTTATTGATCCTGTGCGTTCTTTAAGTTTCTTATTCCGTGAATATATTTTAAGCTTCCTTGTTGGTATCGACAAGGGCCCACTGGTCCAACTTGGAGAGCTTACTGTAAAATGGTAGTGTAAATCTGTTTCCTGTACTAGTGTGGTGTGATATGGTACTAGTTTGTAATCACCTTAAATATAGTTGTTCATCATCTTGTACTTAGCATAATCCGATCTTTGGTTTGAATGAGATGTGAATTGAAGTTTGATGAGTGTGGTGCACCAAAACTGTAAATGATTTGTTTAGTTTACCTTCAACAACTTGTAGTGGTTAATTAATTACATTTCCAAAGTGTGATTTATGAATTTTTTATTTATTTTGAATGGTAGAAGTGTGTTAGCACCAGAGTAATCTGATAATCCATCTTTCACATTACATGGATTGACAAATGGATTTCTGTTCCTGGTCTGTTGAATTAAATAGTTTCTTAGAATCTATGATATGTTCATAAATTTTCTGATTTTGAATTTGTTCATATGTTGCATTTGATTGAGTGTGGAGTGGTAGATTGGAATTGATAAAGTGTTAAGCATTGCATAAAGAAAATATGATTCCCTCCTTTATATTTCACGAGCCAATAAGTGGGAAACTCTCTTTCATGTATCATAAACTTGTTGAATTCCACCAGTGTGTTCTCTATTAATATTTTTGAATGATAAGACTTAATTCAAGATAGAAGGATTTTTATTCCCTTAGATAGAAGGATTTTCGTTCCTTGAAGGTGTGATTAGTTTTTGGTTTGAAACAAAGTTTTAGATTTAGAAATAATATGTTTATCAGTTAGGTTAAGATCAGCTATTTCAGACACATATAGTGTAGCGACTCTGTTGATTATGAATCCTGGTTGACATATTAATGATTGGAAATATATTCTACATATAATTGCACCAACATTTTGGTGCCGTTGTCAGGGAGTTGTAAACAATAATAGGAAGTGTTGCATTTAGATTGATTGAATGATGTTGGATTGGTTTTAAGGACAACCTAAGGGAGGAGAGAAGACAGTAAGATGAAATGTAAGAATCTGCACATCCACTTTGGTGGGGTCGCTCCAAAGCTAGGTTTTCGTCTTTCCTTTAGTAGTTAGAATTTGTATTGTGTTAGCATTAGATCTTTTTATTTTATATTAGACTTAGAGATAGTAAAGGAAGATTTGTTACAACAAAAATTTCAGAAAACTTATTTGGTCCAAGAAAAAACCCTCCCACTAACTCTGCTAATTGATATGCAGGAAATATTTTCAGGGGAGAAAGTTCAGAAGCAGTAATTGGAGATATAAGAAACCTTGAAGATGAAGATATTGTGAAAATTGCACAACAAGCAACAAGAGAAGCGATGGCGACCCAATCAGAAGAAGGAATTGGAAAAGAAACAAAGACAATAGTAGAAGAAGATGAATCTACAGTTGGAGCAGTGCACAAAGTATTGGAAAACCTGAATATCCCAACCAATCCAATGGTTGAACCATCACCTAGTGGGGAAATATCCCCTGCAACCTATAAAGTGCTGTTTGGAAATATGGAAGATGAGGAACATAATGCAAACAATGAGACAAATACGTTTGGGTTTGCAATACTGGACATTATCAGAAATGTCACCATGAAGAATATTCCGCTGTCACCATTGCCTCACTTTCATGGTATGTCATCTGAGGACCCTGATTCATTTATGTTTGAATTTGATATATTATGCAGAAGTTATAATTACACAGACAATGCTAAAAAACTGAAATTGTTTCCATCCACACTAAAAGACTCAACATTAAGATGGTTCATGAGTTTAGGGGAGCATAGTATTTTATCTTGGGATGACATGAAAGGGATTTTTTCTCCAAAAAATTACTTGGAAAGGTTCCTCTATAATTACTCAAATACCAAACAATTTTCCCTTGACACAACCACAATTAGGACTGGTTTTTTGAAAGGTGTTAGGGATTACTGTATATAGGTCTTGAACCTTATGAGTTCTGGGGATGTATACCAAAAACCATTTGCTGAGATTGTTTAGTATTGTAAAAAGTACTCCCGTAGTCAAGCCAAAACTGGGAAAAGTTCAAGAGACCCAGTAAACATAATTGCTAAACCTGCTACAGGAGGGGTCACAAGAATGAAATTAGGAAATCTGCTAGAGAATTTCAAAAAAAATATCCTAAATACAATCAACATTGAATTGGATACCCTTAAAATCCTTGGAAACAAGAGGAAGAGAATGTTGCCTTGGAAATTTTCTATCCTTGGTGTAGGAAGAGACACCCTAAGAAGGAGTGCCCTATTAATGTCATAGAAATTTGTGGAATTTGCATGGAGGATCATTCTACTGAAAGGTGTCCTTCAATACCTGGCCTTCAAGCTATATACAAAGGAGGAGTAGATCCCTAAGACCCTTCATATCCCCATAAGAGACTATGGAGGAAACACAATCCTAACATGTTCCAAGACCCCTCCATGCAATACCCACAACAACAATGGATCCCTCCAATGCCATATTCCCAGTGGACACCCCATCAACCACAAGGCCATCCTTGGAAATAATAATGGAGGGGAACTACCTATGGGAATGCCCCTTGCATCCACCATATTTTCCTACATACCCACAATACCCTTCTAATATCTCTCAGCGTTTTCCAGGATTTAATCCCCCTTCATTACCTCCACCTCCTCAATTACAACAACAAATTACATTTCCCATGAATCCAAACCAACAACAACCGCAAGCCCCACTTAGTCCAAATCCTCCTCATCCTACCCCAATTCCTACACAACCCATTGCCAACCCTAATAATAGACCTACCCAACCTGTACAGAATATGGAACTGCAGACCTTCCTGACTTATGTCATTACCTCAGATCCATTAAATGAAATCCAATTAAGATCAAGGAAGGTCTTAAATGAAAAAAATTCCATAGTGGTTATTCAATAAGAACAATAAGAAAATAAACTAGATGAAGATAGAGACACCCATGCTATAGAGGAAATTCCTCCCGACCTTTCATCTAGACCTATTGCACAACCGAAATCACCTTAGGAATCTAACTCTCCACCTTATACAGAAAGACTGCTTATAAGGAAACTTGAGATGCCTTTAGGACACAATCTAGAAGTAGAGCTAAGAAATATATGTGTAAATATTGCCCTACTACAAGGTATTGAAGACATTCCTATTTATGCCAAGATTGTAAGGGACCTTTACATTAAAAATCCTGGGAGAAAGAGGAAGGAGCCTCATGTTATACAAGTGGTTGGACAGTTTTCTGAATTCATATCAGAAATGCCATTTAAATATAATGACCCAAGAAACCCAGTGGTGACCATATAAATTAATGGAATTTCCTTAACAAATACACTTATTGATCTTGGGGTAGCAATAAATTTTATTCCTGTTGGTACTATGCAAAAAATGCAACTAAAACACTTATGGCCAACTCATAACCTATTGGAATTAACAGATAAATCAGTCATCAATCCAACAATAAGTCTGGATGATGATCGATCATCACCCTAGCTTCCTCGGAGTATCTTGTATATTTCTTGGTAATACATATAAAATCCTCCAAACCCGGACATCCAGTGGTGCTTGGTCAACCTTGGTTGGCCACTGCTGATGCATTTATTGGCTGTCGGTATGGAGAGATGACAATTTCCAATGGGACTCACAACCAAAATCTTACTCTATTTTGTCTTGCCCAACCAACTACCGAAATTCCTTTATGGTTGGAGAATACATATGGGGAGGAATAATGTGCTCAACCCTTGTTAACAATTGAACAAATAAGAGGTTTTCAAGAACCACATGAAGATTAAGTTTTAAGCCAATTTCTAGATGAGACTGAATGTATTGAATATCCACAATCTTTTTAGGAATATAAACATATTTTCAACTCTGAATTTCAGGAACTCTATCATCCTTCTACCTTTTTCACTATGACAACAATGAATGAGGGTAGATAGTCACCTGTGAAATCAGTTGAAATCATCATTGGGAAGTGTCTTTATATCAATTCTGATTTGGAAACTGAACAACAAGATCAATTGATTCGAATGATTCAAGAATAGTCCGATGCCTTTGCATGGGACTATTCCAACATGAAAGGGATCCACCTGGATACTTGTATCCATCACATCTATACCAATGATCAAATCAGGCATGTTAGGCAACCTCAAAGGAGGATGAATCCAACCTTGAAGGATATAGCGAAAGGAGAATTGCAAAAGACCCTAAATTTCAATTTTTTCTATCCCATTTAAAATAGTAAGTGGGTATCTCCATTAGTCATTGTTCCTAAGAAAAATGGAAAATGGAGAATTTGTGTGGATTTTAGAGAGCTAAATAAGGATACCTTTAGATACTACTTTCCTTTACCTTTTATAGACGAAGTGTTGGATACTCTGTGTAGGAAAAAATATTTTTCCTTCTTGGATGGGTTCAGTGGTTATAACCAGATTCGAATTGCACCAAAGGATCAGAAAAATACCACTTTTACTTGCCCCTGGGGTAGTTATGCTTATAGGGTTCTTCCCTTTGGATTATGTAATGCCCTTGCCACCTTTCAACGGGCTGTCTTGGCCATCTTTTCTGATTTAACCCATGATTCTGTGGAGTTCTACATGGATGACTTCACAGTATATGGGGATGATTTTCAGCAAGCCTAGGACAACCTCAAGAAAGTATTGATCAGATGTAGAGAAACCAACCTCTTTCTCAACCATGAAAAATCCAAAATGATGTTCAATGAGGGGATTGTTTTAGGTCATCATATTTTTGGTACTAGAATAAGAGTAGATCTTGCTAAAATTGAAAGCATTTCTCGAATCAAAATCCCTAGTTCCCAAAAAGAACTTAGAAGCTTCTTAGGGCATACTGGGTACTATAGAATATTCATTCAAAATTTTACAAACCTAACTGCCCCATTGTTCAAATTGTTAGCAACAGATTATGAATTCCATTGGGATCCTCAATGTCAAATTGCTTTTGAAATTTTAAAACAATAGCTTTCAACTACTCTATTGGCACAGGGGCAGACCCAGGGTTCAATGCTACAACAATGCACCAACAAAGCCCTAACTACCGGCCCTTTCGGCAACACCTACGAAGCAGATGAAGTATCACCCGAGGTAGAGGTAGGGGTGGTTGCAAGACTCAAGTGTCTACAACCTTAGCTGAGACATAGACCTGTGATTGGACTACTTAATAAATCACTTAGAACCGTCAGTCCCTCAATATACAATCAATAATCAGTTAGGTGATAAAACAGGGCTTCACAACATTCAATATAATATAACATACTCAAGCACTTAACATCAATAGGTAGGTCATATCTAGCAGATCAAGCACTCAACACATTCATATGGATCAGATCTAATATCCTCGCATGTCATTAGAACTAAGCATAAGAAGATCTATCTGAATACATCAAAGCACTTAGAAAAGAAGACATAAACATATTAAGACAAGCACAAAGCAAGAAAACACAATGTTTACATGGTTCACCCCCACCTTGGGGCTACATCCACCAAATCTTCTTCTTTATTATCTTCAATAAATCGGTTACAGGTACATAGCCATCAAAAACATACTCCGCACATGACAGAAGATCTGCGCAACTCGCTAGATTCTTCTTCCTTGCGTTATAGCACTCAACCTTCCATGATCTGTTACAAGGACCTACACTTAGCTCTGTAAGTCTCTTACAGTCATGCACAAAGCACTTACAGACCCTACTAGCACTTAGCACACATTCACATAGATGCCTATCCAACTACTTCTTACATTGCCTAACCTTCTATTTATACATTACAAAATAGGCCTAAGCATGGGTAAACCCATGGGCTGACATTCCAATCCCGTTACATAATCCCAAAAACCCAAAAAGGACCCAAAAGTGGGCTGAGATCCCTTGATCTCCGCTTTGTCTTGTGCTTCTCTTTCGACAGGCTGTCGAAGTCCCAAAATAGGTCAATATGACCAAGAATCTCCCAAAACTTGGTCAAGGGACAACAGGCTCCCAACACTCACCTGTGACTCGTCCCGAGTCACTCTAGTCTGAGAAGTTCTGCTTCGAAGGCCTCAAGCTTGGCTCGAGCTGCTTCGACTTGCTGTTGTGTGACGACCTCTTGCTCAGTGATCTCCTGGATCACTACGTCTTTCATGGGCCCTTCTAGGCACTGTTCTGCTGCGATGACAACCTATTCTAGCTCTACTCCTCGTCTTTCAACCTCTGTGAATAATTGGCATGCCTTATCTTGCACTGGTTGAAGCCGTTGAGTAACTTCCATCACTCTTCTTTGAATTGTATGGATCTGCTGCTGGGCGGTGCGTTGCTCCTAAGACCACTTCATTCTTTCCACGACCGACAAGGCCTTCAACTGTGCCTGTAGTGTGTTTGCGTGATGTTTTGCTTCCTTGAGCTGCGACTCTAATGCCTGTAACTCTGGATTCTCAGTGAAGTTCTCATATGTTTGGGCACTGTGGTTACTCAACTGCTTGCACTCCAAGGAAATATCTTTTAGTCTATCAACTGCACCGTGGGCCGTCGCTTCCCTTTGCTCTCTTACATCTTGATGGGTCTCAAGCACAGTGTAGAGCTCCAAGTCTGCTATGCACTGCTGGATTACTTCTTCAATTTGTGCCACTTGTTGTGGAACTTGCTCTTCGGTCTTTACTTCTACGACTGTCACAGAGCGAAGTGCTCTGTGAACCATTTCCTTTACTTCGAGTTTCTCTATGAGAAACTGTTCCTTGCTTTGCTACAATTGTGCTTTTTTGTCATCCCACTTTGCTTGCAGAGAAATATTTTCCCGTTCTGAAGTACTGTGTTGTTCTTCAAGGTCTCCCTGTACTTGTGCCAGAGCCTGGGTAGCTTGCGCTGTTTCTTCCTGAGCTCGTTGAAGGTGAGCTTCGACTGTATCAATGATGTGGTGGAGTTGGGCTGGATCATCTCCCAGTTTTGATGTTCCTGCTGACAGAGGCGCAGTGGAGACTGCGCGACTGGATTGTAGTGCCTGCTGCACTCCTTGGAGCTCATCCTTAATCCGATGGAACACCTCCTCCTGCTTAGCTTCTTTCTTCTCTGATATCTCCAACAAAGCATCATTCAGGGATTCTATGATGAAATTGAAGTCGTCGAAGGTGAGGATGGTCTGCATTTTGGTCATAGATGTTTTCGATTTCTTCCTTGAAGAAGGTTTCAGAGGGGAAGCCTTCCTTTTCTTTGAGGGGTCCTCCTCGTCTCAAGGTGGTGTAACCTTGCCTTTCTTTTGTTCAAATTTTTTTCCATCTATCTCTCCGCCATCTCCTCCTTGCTCTGCTGAGATGGAAGCGGTCTTCATGGATGGACTGTATAAATCATGGACCTCTTCAGTCTTCTTTATCTTGCTAGGTCCGGGTGTATCCGACGCAGTTTCTGGACTGTCTAAATCAAACATCTCTGCAGGGTCATCTGGAATGAGGAGGTCCGGCGACCATTCCTTGGTGATTTCTTCTAAGTCCTCCTATGTTAGCTTGTAGTAAGATTGAAGTTGCTACTTGTGCTCGTCAGTGCGCTCTGTAATATAAATGAAATGTCGGTCCACGCTGAATTTCATTAAAGGTCGAAACCTGTGAAGAGTATTGAGCATGATTTGAGGCTTGGAATGGATAGCTAATTTCAGCTGATTGTAATATGTGTGGAATACGATTGCTTTTTCATGTCACTCAAATATCACAGTGTACTAAACTTCATGGCCAGAGGTTCAAAGGGCTCGATGTCCAGGAAGGTCACACCTTCTGGCATCTCCCATGCGATGAAAACAATTAGGATTAGAAGCCAACTGAAGTGGAACTCATATCCTTGATCTTGTGCTTCCCTGCAGTCCAGTTCCAATTGGTTCATGAGGTACTTCACCCAATTCATTTGTAGGCCCTCCATGCATTTTCTTGCAAGGTCGACTACAAAACCAGTGACTTGGGTGGGTCGGTTCTTGCAGACCAACTTTCCTGTGATCAGTTGACAGGTGAGGCACACTGTGCCGCTTTAGATAGAAGCTACCTTGTAGCCTCACGTGACTTTCTTGACATCGTCGTAGGTGTCTTTTATCCTTTGGGCTAAAGCGTGATCCATGGTTTTTTCGGGATAGAAATCTTGTGGGTCAGGGCCTTGCATACTCATCCCTATGATCCGATTGATCAATGTTAGATCCACTATGATACGGTGGTTTAACCACAAGTATCCACCATGTTAATAGGACAATAGCAACTTGATGCATACATTCACTTCTTGGTGCCTTCCGAAGTGAGGAATCTTTATTACGTTGAGAAGTGTGGACTGTGCGAGGTTATGGGTCCATGACTGAGGGACGATCTTTGAATTATTTCCTTTTGTCTTGGTCAGGTACTTATGTGTGGTGAGCATGTTGTAGACCTTCTTATCGCTGAGGTTGAAGTCGCTAAACTTCAACGCTGCTATCTTTTCTTGATCTACGCGTATCCCCTTCGAGAGGTACGTAGTGACCAATTCGTACTCAAAGTCTCTGGGCACACTGTCTCGATTTATTGCACCACTTAGAGGTGGGAGATAGGAGGGTAAAATGCTCAGAATCAACTTAGCATTCATGAGATTGTCTCTATGTTTAGTTCGCTTTTCATCTACGGGCCCTGATAGTCCATCTCAAGCAGTGGACGGAGAGGCCGATAGTCCTCTCATCGATTACTTAAATAACAATACAAACAGAGTCACAAAACCCCAAAAGAGACTTCAAACACCCATCCCAATCCGGGCCCTAGAAAATAGAAAAGGTTACAAAAAACTTCTCCTATAGATACGTGCACGCTTATTACCAAGGAAGCCCACATATGTATGCGACTGTTCTAATTGGAGAACACATATGTACACGATTGTTATAAGGGAACAACACATATATGACCCAAAAAATTTCAAAAAAGAAATGAAAAGGGAAGTCAATCAGGCCATATGAGCAAGTAAGGACTCAAAAAATTAAATGGTACTAATCTAAGTACCAAAAAGAAGTCAGAGACAAAACAAAACAAAACAAACCAAGCAAATGAAGCAAACTCTAGGGATAGACTAACTAGGGAGAGTCCCCAATATGGTTGCCAATTTTGTTTGCAGGGAAAGTCCCCTACGGTTGTGGGCAAACTGAAACAGATCAATGACCATATAAAGATAAGCAAATTTCAATAACACCAAGCATCAAATATTCTATAGCTAATTTAATTAAAATAACTAACTTTCATGAAATATAATAAGATGAACTTACCCGAGGTCCTATGTTCAAAGTATATCGAAAGCTCGAAGTTCTTTCTCTCCTCCTTGATTTTGTCTTATGAAACCTGCAAAACTTGTGCACACAAAACTACAAGAAAAAAAGTAGTTATACCGATAACTAACTAGTCAGTTTGATTAAATATGAAAATAATTTCTACAATTAACGTTCTAAACAAATACGCATTCAACAATAATAAATTATATATTTAAAACATGATATATCGAAGGAATGATCATCTTTATATTAAAATCAATACTCTGAAGGTGAAGTTGTTACCTGCTCTGTCGTGGTACTGCTCCATCGAAAGGACCATGGGTTCCTCCACCTAAGCTTCTACAGACATGGTAGACCTATGACCCTGATACACCAATATATCCAAAGAGAACAAAATAGATCTCTTGATCATATAAGGGGAGTGTGCAAGAATGTTTGGAAACACAGGTTTCCAGGTCTGAGGACCAAAAAATCAAGGGATATTCAAGGGCTTGCAAACATGGCATGTTTCATCCAACATTAGTTTGCTTACTTATGCATTCATTCATTACCTTTCTCCTTGGATTCATGCTCTATTTAATTCATCTTCATTTAGTTAGAAGCAATAGAGTATGGGTAAATGAAGTTAGGTAACTAACCAAACCCGTAACTCAACTCTCAAATATTTTTTTTTTTGATCATTTATTGACATGTACACAAATTTCCTTTGAGAAACCCACATATACACGTGCTACATAACTAATAGGGCACGTACAAGTTCTAAAAATGTGTTTTTTAAATGATCCAAAGGAGGTATGGGGAAAAGGTGTTTGCAAGTAGGATAGGGACTAGGCCAACAAAGTCATCAATGCTTCAGTGGTGGCAATTGACGCTATAACAACCACTACTAGCTATGTCCAACACCAGATCCGGGTGCACTAGTGCCTTTTCTACCATAGGTAGATCCTCTATCAAGAACATCTATCTCAAAAATAAATTTCATCAAAAGTGCACTATCAAATATCTCTCTATCAATATCATGAATATGTGCAACAATACCCGATTTGAACATAGTGTCCAACACATGAAAATCTTGTGACACATGTGGAGGAAGATAAGGAGGAGTCATATCGGTGGATGAAGACACATGTGGACTAGGAGAAAGGCAAGGATTGGTGGATGGTGACACAAGTGGAGGAGGAGGAGGAGGTTCATTGGAATATGGTGTCGCATGTGAAGGATTAGCAAGAGGAGGAGGAGGAGGAGGAGGAGGATCTGACATGGATGCAAGTTCAAACACATGTGGAGGGGAAGCAGGAGGATGCGGAGGAGAAGGAGGATAAGGAGGAGGATTGGACATGGGTGCAGGTTCAAACACATGTGGAGGGGAAGCATGAGGAGGTAGAGGAGAAGGGCGAGGAGGAGGGGAAGTAGGGAGAGGAGGAGGAGGATTGGATGTGGATGCAGGTTCAAACACATGTGGAGGGGAAGAAATACGATCGTTATATGGTGCAACCGACTCATGTGGAGGATAATCATGAGGAGGAGGAGGAGGATCATGTGCTGGAGTAGAGGATGCAGATGGCTCTGTTGATGAGATAAATGTAGTGGGATCATGAGAAACACCCCTCAACATCTCGATGAGGTTGATGAAACCAAAAATATGATGCATCAACACCATCATGTCATGAGGAAAACTCATCCATATAGTAGAGAGATCATGCACTCATAATATGTCTTTAACAGGTGCAATTACCACTCGATGACTAGTCATGACACGACATAACTGATCCACCGCCTCTAGCTGGACTCTCCAATCTGGCCTGCATGTCCAGTGGGGTATCTGTACTAGAGGCTAGTCCTATACCTCCTCCATCACCTCATCCTCATGTTGGGGAGGCTCATCCACAACATATGTGCTAATATATGCAAAACAAGATATAATAATAACAAGATAATGGAAACAAAATGTTACAATAAATTACATGTGCATTAAATAAGACATAATGATAATATTACCTCTCTCTTCTAGTGGATCCTCTATTGTAAATCAGATTTTTGGACATCCTCTCCAATCCATCCATGTGTACATTTACTTTGCAACATCGAGGTCAATATTGTCCTTGCTAGCCAATAAATCACATACCCCCTACTGACCGAAGAAATGGGAAACTCGTACTAGCCCCTCTTGGGAATCAACTACCCCCACATGTGCATACACACATCAAACATAGGCCTAGGAAGAAGGTGGTGTATTTCTGACTGAGTGGCATGAACCCTCTCAAAAAATAGTTTATATAACTTTGACACGAATGGGAAGAATCATCCTAGATAAAACAACATGACAATGATCTAATGCACAAAAAAACTGTCTCAAAAAAACATCCAACCACCTAATCAATCAGGGCTCCTGTAATAAACTATCTACATCATACATCATAGAGAAAATAATGTGTTTCCCATCATAGCGATACTATGATAGTGTCGATAACATAAGACACATGCACTTAACTTCCTCTCTCTTAAATAAAGATATCCGCAACTGACCACCACGAACTTGGAACTCCGAAGTGGAATGAACATGTAGAACAACATATATTTGCACATATTCCAACTGGGTCTCTCCTGCAACACCAGATTGTAGCACAAGGAAATGGGGTAAATACTCCCCCTTCCTAGAAAACCCAGTGTTGAAATAGACATTCTCCTCCGTGGGATGATACCACGAATCAAGACAGACTCTGGACCTTTGTTTCCCATGATCCCAACAACGGACCAACTGTTGTAACAACAAAGATTCCCCCCTAAGGGATGTACCCTCCTGATACAAATTCAGGAGGCCAACATCCATTAAAAGGTTTTGTGTCGGCTGCAAAATAGGCCAAGGGAACAAATCCTTCTCTCTCTCCCTGGCCTCCCACTCACACACAAATGTGTGCATCTTAACCTGCTGCTACTCCTCCTCCTCTCATCGTCGTCATCTCTGATTCACATAACAATTTTTTTAGGCACATATATAGATAACGTAAATTGAAATTATAAAACAAATACATATACAAATGACCCGTGTTTCAAAATATCTAAAAGTAATTTTTTTTTGCAAATAATTATTTAAGAGAAATCAAAGTGCTGAAAACAGACCATATGCACCATCACTGGTGCACTCTATTGGAAAACTATCATCGTCGTGCGGTGTTGTTACTAATACACATCAGTTCCACGTTTCATGTCGCACCACTAAGTAGTTGTGTGACGCGTCCCATAGGACGCTCCACACTGACTCAGTGATTTTAATCGTGTCGATTCAATGCTTTTAACCACACTGGTTCATTTTGTTAACAAAGACGCACCACACCGCTAAAATTTTTGGTGCACAAATCCCACGACGCCCTTTGTTAAACCAAAAACATTGGTGCATTGGTTTTACCAGAGTACCGACTTGATGCCTAGTGGTGCATTGTATTACTAATGCACCACGAATAGGGCCTTATAGAAGATGAACCATGATGTTTATTTTTTAAAAAATGTTCCAGTGCGTATGTTTAATGTGTAGGCATCGATGCATCATGATTATTGTCACACTACCATGGTTTGTAGTGGTGCATATAATAAGTCGCATGACTCTAATTGATTATTAAAAATTCACCTTGGTGCCATTGTCTTTATAACACCGATACATTTGTTGGATTGATGGGCACCACAAGGTTAAATTGCTTTATGGCAGGTGAATTGGTGCAATGTGTTAATATTAACAGATCAGTGCCACCATCATAGTGGAGCACCAAGGTTTTGTTTTGTAGTATGTTCTAAATGATAGATCACTGGGAATAAGGCGTCCAATGAGACTCCTCGCTATGCCAAATAAGGAAATATATGTCCTTGTGTGTTTCATTAAATAGTACCAGTGATTTTGGTTAAAATGGTTGCACCGTTACGTTAAATTTTATAAATCGTTAAGTTAGTAGTGCCATTAATTAAGTGAAATGTACTGGTGCGGGACGAAGCCAATTATGTGTTGGTTGCAGGGTGTTCTGAAGGATGCATTGCTTTGTTTTTATAATTTATTATGGTGCTCTTGCTTGAACAACACTGATGCATACATATATATGAGACACACTAGTAGTGGTGCTCACTGTGAATTTAGCACAACACCCATTGATTCGGGGCAAGACAAAGCATTAAGGAACACTGCATGAAATTGTTTTTTTTTTTAAAATGCCAAATTTCAAGCTAAATTCAAATTTTGATTTGATGAAATTGCAAATAGGAAGGTAATAAACAATTTACGTGGCCTCTTATGTCCCAAGGAGTCATGGTTTCACCATTGAGAGGAAATCAAAATTCGTGGTAATTTCCAAAATTTGGAAATGTGCGAAATCTACCAATGGAGCTATCCAAGTCATTGTAGAGCACCAGAAACAAGGCATCTTTGGAAGGACGGGGTGCACTAGTGCTTGCTTGAGAGTTTGGAAGCATGATATGCACTGTAAAAATGTAAATTGGTTTGGTAATTTTTTTATTTACCCTACCACAGTGCGCTTGACGACAGTGAGGTGTACCAATGCGTAATGTTCAATGACACCGGTGCACTTTATTTGGTGCGTGTAATTTTTATTAAAAAGTATTGATCCAGGTGGATATCGGGGGCCACCCACCTTTTCCAAATGGCTCAAAACAGTTTTCTGGCCATTTTGGCAATTTACTATTTTTAGCAGGTTTTCACTTCCGGGGCCATTTTGAGGGCCTAAATGAAGTTTTTTCGA
>ML795199.1:376747-409721 GCA_009831015.1 Picea engelmannii | reverse complement strand
AATTAAAGGATGTCACACTCAAGCTTGCATCTGACCCCATAGTTTGTCGGGACATTGACATTGTGGTTGTTGACATTCTGGAAGCATATGGTTTACTGTAGAGTAGGGACCGGTCTCAAAATATGTAGGGATATTTTTCCATTGATTAGTCCCACTTGTGGCTTCCCTACAAGGGAAGAATAAATCAAATAGGGGTGGACAACAAAGCCGACATGAAACATATGGTTACAAAGTTGGAAGGTCAGAACAAACCGATCAACTTCTGACATTCTGTGTTGGGAAACTATTTTTTGGAAACTAACTATGGGTGCTATGTAGCTCCACATCACCCCTACAACCAGATACACAATCTAAACTCCTTCATTGCACTCAAACTGATGCAAATGATTGTACTATAGTAGAAGCAACTAACAGTAGTTCAACTAACATACATTTAGATACTAACATATGGAATTTATTCTTTGATGGATCTAGGTCACAAGAAGGAGCTAATGCAAGTTGTATCTTGATAGATCTACTTAAACAAAAGACTTTAATCTCCTGCCATTTGGAATTTGAATGCACCAACAACATGACCAAATACAAGGCATTGGTTCAAGGTCTGAAGAAAGCTATCAATCTCAAGAACAAAGTTACCAACTTAACGAGAACTCTTTAGAGTTCTTTGAAATCACGACGAAATCACGACCTTGACATTACAAACGTAACCCTGAAATTAACCCTCGAATCAAAAAGTGATAATACTAGTAAAACCATTTTTTTTTTGGAGTTAAAACTATGACCTAATTGAAACTGTGACCTTGACCATTAGCACCACCGCAAATAAAACACCGAAAATCAATTCCTAAATCTAAAAGTGTTATTACTTGATAATTTATTTCCTAATTAATTTTTTTCTTTCAATAATTCTCATTTAAAAAATAATAAAAATGGAAAAAAAACCACCCTAAACAAAATTCTTTTTTTTAAGATAAAAACAAATTTATTTTAGAAATAAAGAAAAAAAACAAAAAAAATTCGAAAAAAATGCAAATCACTAATTCTTAATAAAAAAAATTCAAAATATGGATTAAAAAATAGTAAAATCTGTTTTTTTTTTTTTAATTTTTTAAATAAAAGTAAAAAGGACCCTTCAAACATGAAATTTAAAACACTAAAAACATAAAAAAAATTAAAACAAAAACTATTGAATTAAAAAAAATAAAATAAAACTAAAACGCCACCTTTTAAAATTTTAAAAACATAAATACTAAATAAAAGCATTTAAAAAATGTTATAAATACTAAAAATAAAAAATAACATTAAAATCAAATAACATTAAAATTTTAAAAATAAAACAAGCAAAAAATACAAATAATTAAAAAAATTAAAATAAAACAAACACAATTAAAAAAAACTAAACTAAAACCAAGACAAATTAAATAATTTTAAAAAATTTAAAACAATTTCGTAATTGGTGGAGAGGGGCGATTCATAAATAAGAATTCGTGATTTGCATTTTTTTTAGAACTTTTTTTTTTAATTTCTAAAATAAATTTGTTTTTTTCTTTAAATTTTTTTTTGTTTAGGGTGGTTTTTATCTTTTCCAAATTTATTATTTTTTAAATGAAAAATATTTAAAAAATAAAATCAATTAAGAAATAAATTATCAAGTAATAATACTTTTAGGTTTAGGAGTTGATTTTCAGTGTTTTATTTGTGGTGGTGTTAATGGTCAACTTCATGGTTTCAGTTAGGTCATAGTTCAACTAAAAAAAATTGGTGCTACTAGTAACATCGCTTGTCAATTGCAAGCCCAAGTAGTTGTTGATTCCTCCAGATACAGAAAAAAAAATAACACTTTTAAATTTTGGAGTCGATTTTTGGTGTTGTATTTCTGGTGGTGCCAATGGTCAAGGTCACATTTCAATTTTAAGGTTCTTTCTGCAATGTCAAGGGAACGATTTCAAAAAGGTTGCAATTTTAACCTCCTCCCCCAAAAAGGGTGCTACTGGTAGCACCACTTTTTGATTTGGGAGTTTATTTGGTGTTTTTTACCCAAAAATATAATATTTTTGGGCTAAAGTTCTCGGTTTGAGGTTATAGTTTTCGTCAAGTTGGTAACTATGTTCACGGTGAAATGTTTAAAAGCTTTTGAGGATTTATAAATTATTTTCAGATAGATAAAAGTTACTAGCAAGAGGTATAGAAATTGATTAATTCTTTTGATGCATTTAACATTACCTCTATCCCTCATTCACAAAATGTTGTTGCAGACACCCTAGCTAATGCAACACCAAGATTCACCCTGCTTAATAACAATTTTTTTGATTAAATGCTTTTCAGACCTTCGGTACCCAATAACATTACAATATGGAGAGTGTTTAATGATGAAGAACAAATCATAGAATTCCTTATCAATGATGATCAGAGATGTTGTTATAAATGACGAGGAACATGACAGAGCGTGCATAAGTTCAAAACCAATTCACATGAGCCTAGGAGTAACCTAGAGACTAAAGGAATGCTAACTTTGGAGAAGTTATTCGACTTATAGTCTAAATCTTGATTAGTTGTCAATGAGAAGATGAAGAACTCCTCTATGATTCACGTGTTAATCAATTTGCGTACTCAGGAGTATCCCAAATTCATCAATTTGGGAACATCTGAAAAACAAACATTTATCTATTTATTCAGCAAGTACATGGATGTGTTCGCTTGGACTTATGAAGATCTCAAAACTTATGAGACCAGTATCATCCAACACATCATACCTCTAGAAGCTACGTAAGGTGCATCCCACGTTAGATCCTTTGATGTAGAAAGAACTAAAGAGACTTCTTGATGCCAATATAATATTCAAGGTTCTCCATTCGACGTGGGTGTCTAATCTAGTGCCTATCATAAAAAAATATGAGAAAAGTGAAAAAGATTATAGTAGAATGGGCCAAAAAAACCCTCAAAGAAAAAGAAAGAATTAAAAGAGACTAAGGCACATACTGAGAGTATGTTCGAGAATAACAAGGAAGGTGTTTTCTCTAAAGATGAAAAATCAAAGTTAAAGAAACTAGAGGATATGAAAAGGATCTGTTAGAACAAAAAATGCAACAGAGATTAAAATTGTAGAGCAATTTGGGTAGTAGAGGGGCATGATAATATATATATTTTTCTAGAATTACACAAAACATAGAAATAACATGAATACTATTTGAAAGATAAGGAAGCAAGATGGAGTAAAGGCCAAGACTTTTAAGGGGATAAAAGGTGATGGAGTTAACCATTTCAAAATTCTGTTCCGTGAACCTCCAAGATCAAATATACAAGAGATTTTAAAAAATTGATTCATTCTTTCCAAGGTTGATATGCGAGGAACAAAATAAGGACTTCGAAGCAATTTTCACAGTAGAAGAACTCAAACTAGTCCTACATTCATTCAAAAAATACTTGGTCCGGACTGATGGACAACTGAGTTTACTTAGGGTTTTATGATTTCCTAGAAGAAGAGTTGTTAAGGC
Organism: Picea engelmannii; assembly: GCA_009831015.1. Taxonomy (NCBI): domain Eukaryota; kingdom Viridiplantae; phylum Streptophyta; class Pinopsida; order Pinales; family Pinaceae; genus Picea; species Picea engelmannii. Next base: position 406,227 of record ML795199.1, on the reverse strand, counting down.
AAAATATTAAGAGAATTACCAAGAGCTTGGAATGCCAACTTTATAGCTTTGATTCCAAGGAAAAATGATCCCGAAGCATTTGAAGATTACATGTCTATTTCTTTATGCAACTTTGTTTATAAAATCATAACAAAGATATTAGCAAATAGGCTAAAATGCATCTTTTATGGAATCGAGAGGAAGAGCAGTTCAAATTTCTTTACAACAAGCAAATTCATGGAGCACTGGGAGTTGCACAAGAAAGTATTTATTATATAAAAATAAAAAAATTTCCTGCTATGGCAATGAAATTAGACCATGAAATTAGACCCGGCTAGGGAGTATGATAAATTAGTTGGCTTTATGTAAGGTTAATCTCATTTCGAATTGGAATGAAAGTACATCTGGTTAATTAATTATGGGGTATCTTTCTTCAACTTCTTTTGCAATGATGATAAATGGTTATGCCTCCAAGTTTTTGCATGCTACAAGGGGACTTAGGCAGAGCTTCCTAATGCCACCATTCCTACTTCTTATGGTGGAAACAAGGTTTACGTAGGACAGTGTTAGCAAACAAGAGAGAAGGATTGATTAAAGGTATCAACATGGGAAAGTCAATATCATTATCAAATTCACTATATGTAAATGATGTCATATTATTTTGAGCAAGTACAATTAAGGAATCTCATAAGTACACAATATTTTTGGATCTCTATTATAAAGCAATAGGATTAATGGAGGTAAATGTTCTTAAATCCTCAATCTTATTTAATGAAGTAAAGGAATAAATTTAAATTTAGTGTACATAAGTTATGCCTTTTAACATAGTGTCTTTTGAGGAGAGAGTGAAACATCTAGGTTTTTATTTAAAACCTAACAATTATAAAAGGAAACATTGGTTCTAGATTTATGAAAATATTGAAGGAAAGATATCAAATAGGTCTTATAGATGGCTCTCAAGAGGAGGTAGACTAATATTAGTAAAATTTTTAGGGAATTCCAGCATATTGGTTATCATTAGCTGAATTCCTAAAGGCATCTTCGATGGCATCAATAATAAATGTTTTAGCTTCCAGTGGATAGGGATGAGAGAAAATGAAGGGCTTTGTAAAGCCTCTACCCATGAATGGTAGTAGACATGCTTCCAAGGTGGATATGAAGGGTTTCCCTAGAACATTGCAACAATAGACTTTGCCTACTCGATCAGATGGATAGAGTGGTGAACCATTCCATGTTTCCTTTATATAGATTTGGGATCCCTTGCACACATAAGCTAGACATGTAGACTCAAGGTACAAATCATATTGTAGCCTACGACATTTCCTTTGGATGAGTTGAGATGTAGTTAGACATAGTAGGGCACACTTATGCACATTCGAGCACATAGGTGCGATCAGACAAACATATCGAGTAGAATAGGACAACTTGAGTGGACTTGGGATGACTCGGGTAGACCCAACATGAATGGAATGACTCAATGGATGGTCGAAAGACAAGCCACCAAAGTGAAGCAAGATGATGTACGTCACTTGGGTCAACCTTAATATGAAGGGACTTGCAAGTGTACAACAAGCTCATATAAAAAGGAGGACACATCAAAGTGCTAAGGCATAAGAAACAAGATACAATAATTCATTCAAGGAGTTCTACAATTGTGCCAAGTTTAGTTATTAATCACAACATAATGAATTGAATAGGATAAATGACAAAGAGAAGGAAATAAGACCTACAAAAGGCATACCTTCAATTACTTCAAGGGTTGGATTGATAGTTATTATAGGTTGTTTACCTTATATAACTACAGTTTGTAAATGAACCATGAACATTTGGTTGTGCTCCTCTAATGTACATTGTAACATACTCATATACTAAAGTTTAAAACACTTATCTTGGATGTTTCCCATACTTGTGTATTGTGGATGCTTTATGACTATTGGATGTTATTGTTCCTTGTATTACTTGTGTTGCATAAGTTATAATATTGGCTAAGTGTTAATTATTGCGGGGATGTTTTAAGGCTATGATTGGACGTATGCCTGCTGTTGGATGAACTAGGTTGCTATTATATTTGGTTAAAGATCTAGCTTGTTGTAGCTTAAAGTGAAGTTATGGGAAAACTTTAAGTGAAGAGGCATAGTCTGGTTGTAGTAGGCGTAGGTTGGTCAAGTCATTGCAGATGAGGCAAGGTAGTGTTGCATGATTGGAGATGATGAAAAGATAAAAATTAGGCAAGACTCTTAGGTCCTTGATAGGTGGTATCATAGCTCAACTTCTTCAAAAAGTTTTTTTCAGAGCTCTGTTGGAAGCTCTACACGATGTTTCAAAAGGAAGTAATAGGTTGGGAGGGTGGTTTGATAGGTTTGAGATAGCTTTGTGATCATCCTTCATTGAGGAGGTCGCTTGGAAGGTTTGGGATCTCATCAAGGCAACATATAGTACAAGTGTTGGAGTAACTGTTATAACCCTAAATTGCGCCACACATGCTTACCTGGCATCAAGCCAACTCATATCCCTTCTTTGCCAAAACACAGCTGAACAACTCTTTGAAAATCCTCTTGAATAAAGGCCCACGCACCCTAATCCATTACTGCACGCGTGTACATACTGGCTGACCCAAAACAACCTACGTGGATCGACAAAAGCATGAAAAAATGAAAGTTTCCGATGGAACAAAAAGCTATGGGTGAGTTAACTGAAACTCCCGGCCATGCATGGCCAAGGGTTCGTCCAAATACCTAGCTCCTTCTAGCCTATAAAAGAAGGGGTAGGGGTCCCATTTGGAAGAGGAAAAAATATAGCAAAGAAACTCTGCCCATTTATGTATTCCCATTGTCCCAACCTTTTAGCTTTTCCTTATGCCAAAGGAGATTCAAAGCAAAGAAGTTGGAGGACAGAAGAAGAGGAGCCTGGGATCATGTTCAAGGAGCAGTGGCCGGTCTCAACTTTTGTAAGTTGACTCATTCAAAGTAATAAAGAAAGTGATTTTCCCGTCCCAATTCATGAACTGTTTATAGTTTGATCAGTATATGTTTGCATTTCTAACCCGTTAGTATATAAGTAGTATGCATGCATAGTTGTTGCTTGTCTTGGATGTAGGTCAACTTTGGAAGGAGTATTGCGAACAAGTAATCGAGCACAACGGAGGATCGACATCAAACGCCGAGAATGAGGTAGGTTGATCTTTCCATGCATTTACTAAGAAAAGGGGATTTAAATCTAGGGATGAAGGTAGAAAGTAATTTCTATTTGGTCATATCTGCATGCAAAGTATGAACTCTATTTGCTAGTCCGTAGGGTGATTTTCCCCAACAACAGAATTGGCGACCATACTAGGGAGACTCTCTAGGGTTCATGGAATTTTATTTAGTTTTTGAGTAGTTTTTCTTGCCTGTCTTTTCTTTTGGTTTCTATAAGGTCTGAGCTAGAAGGGAGTCTAGTTTTCCATACCAGCTTTCCCTGACTTTTTCTTGACTGTGTTTTTCAGGACCCACAGAGGTACACGCGGCCTGCACAAGGTCTGGACGCGTATACCCGCGCCCTATCCTCTTGCAGCCCATGTGTGAATGCTAGTTGTAGAGGTAGCAATAGCGTGTAGAGTTCAGAGAACCTCAGAGGCAGTCATCCTCTTCCCTATCAGAATCACACATTCTCAGGGGGTTTTCTGGAATTCTGTCTGAGTCTGGTTTGCTAACAGTCCTATCTCAGATTGTTTTTGCCTTATCATTTTTTCCTTGCATTATTTGTTTTTCTGTTAGAAAGGGTGTCCAGGCCTTCAAGGGATCCTGGTTATCAATATCAGTGGTCTCTTCCTAGCTTGGTCTGTGTGTGTCATTTTTTTCTCAGAATTTAAGTATACACGCGGCCTGTACAAGGTTAGACCGCGTGTACATGCTCTCTGTCTCTATCCAGTGCGCGTTCGCACACGTGCTGCTTGAGTAACAATTGTGTGCTTGTGCATGATAATTTTTGTTAGGGGTAAGGCAGTCATCCTTTCGCTTGATAATAATAATTCCTCTCAGGGGTTTGAATCTCTGTGTGAGCAGTCAGTAGCTTAGGATTAATCTTACCCTTAGCTTATTTTTTCTCATTTTAAAAGTTGTCAGAAAAATAAAATAATTTCTACGGTTTTTAGACAAGTGTGAGAGTCATTGTTTTTAAAATTGCTAGTGTGTGATTTTTTGACTTGATTCTTTGCGATCTGCGATTTAGTCCATAATTGTTTTTCTTGGTTTTTTGGTTGTCGGTATTTTTCCATTCTTTCTTTACTAGCATTTAAATAAAAAAAAAATCTCTTTTCATTTTCTTGTTGGTTGAAAAGTGTGTTTTTGCATTATTAGCCAGGGAGAAGTCTTTTATTTCATAAGTTTTTTGCAATTCACTTAGATCATAAGTAGCTCGTAGTCGAGTGAAAATCCTTTGAGTTTGCTGTCCAAAATCTTAGAAAAAATTAAAAAATATTTCTTTTGAAAAGTTGTTGAAATTTTGCATTCAGTAAAAGTTTTGTTTCCAGCTTTTTCATTCATTTTTTGCTTTCGTCTTTTTCACATCATCAGTTTCACCTTCATACCCCTTGACGTAAGACAACGCCATAAAAATAACGCAAAATTTAAAATCTACTAGACTTTTATGTTTGTAGGGTTCACAAACTAGTTCAGGATTAGGGCCTTGGATTAGGTTGGAGAGGAAACTCTTCAAGGCCATTTTAAATCAAACATTGGAGTTTGAGATAGGGAGTGTCTAAGTCTAGTGTCGTGAAAGTTATCCGGGACCCCCCTCTAGCATAGGGGATAAACATGAGGTTGCGTGCAGAAAGGTAGGGGAGATAACCCCTCCAAAGCTGGACCAATCATAGTGGAGAACACATATAGAGGGCTTGTTTTGGGATTCCATCATTTGCATTTTCCACGGGGCTTCGTGGGTCTCGAATCCGTTTGAGGTCCTCAGTTGTCTTTCAGAACATTTTCTCTCGATACCCTTGACAGGTTTTGGGCTCGATACCCTGCTCATTGTGGTCTACCCGACTTTCGATTGTACCCACCTGGTGACTGTTCGCGCGCTGGCAACCTAGTTGCCAATCTTTTTAGGGACATACACAGGTGACTGCGGGGGTATACCATGGTACCTAGAACAGACATCGGGCCACGCTTTGCAGAGTATACCTGAAGGGTGCTTCTATGTTCGAGTTGCACTTGCACTGGTAAGTTGCTCTAGTGTTGGTTGTTGTAACTGTTCTTCCAATTAATTTGGTGTTTGCTTTTCTTATCTCCTAGGGAATTTTTTTAGCGAGTGTTACTTTTGAACGTTTAGACTACCTTAGAGTGTCTTGGATCTTCTCACACAGTGGAGGATCCCAAGCTCCGCCAGTCACGAAGGCTTCTTGGCCTACCGCCGGTTACACTGGATCCACCCCCGCCACCATTAAGGCGAAAGCTAGACCAACAAGGGTCTTTTGAAGCGTCCGGGTTACAAACCATTGTGCCCGAACAACCCTCGGAGGAATCGACCGTTTTGGACCTTGAAGCAACTGCTCTTGGCCCGGTTGAAACCCCAACCACTGATTTCTTGGAACCTTTCATTGTACCAATTCAATTTAACGAGCGCCAGACAGTGTCACACACAACAATGGAAACAAATGCTGTTACTCCTTCTGGGAATTCTTCAATTCCCACCACGGTTGTCACCATAGGAGAGCTTTCATCTCCTAACCCACCATCATCGGTCCGAGTCACCATGGGCTCGACCGCAACTACTTCGCACAGTGGTCCGAACTCGTCTTTGGCAGCGGCCACAACCCCTTTCACACCTAGTGCGACAGGCCCTCTGTTCTCATACAGGATGCCTAGTTCGGGTACAAGTCATGTGCTTTCCTACTCCACTTTACACACTTTGGGTCTGGGGGCAGGGAGCTCTAATGCTCCTTTGCAAGGTCACATGGGGGGCACTCCTGTCCCTTTTAACGCTTTTCCTTACGGAGGAGGTCATATCCCTCCTTCGTCTCCTTCACTCAGCGGCTCGCATCAACAATCCGCCGGGCAACCTACACACAATAGTTTATTTGGAGCGGGGAGTCAAAGACCACCTTCGCATAGTATGCCGGTAGGTTCGACACCGTTTTATTGGAGCAGAACGTTTGGTAACAACACCTTCTCGTCAACCACTTTCCCGACTGGGGGCAACTCCATTTTTGGACAATCTACTCCTGTGTAGGGTATTATTCCTGCACAAGCGGAAAACCTAGCAGGACCTTGGAATTCAGGGCAAGGATCTGTTCCCTCCTCCGAAATGCCGATCTGGGGTAATTCTTTCCATAATCAATGGAACCCCGGACAAACTACTATGCCTATCCCCACGGGATCGGCATGGGGTAATCCTTTCCAAATTCCTTCGAATACAATGCATGCCCAACCATATATGTACTATTTGGGAAATTAGCCGATGATGTCTCCACATATGCAAAATCCTTACGCTGGCCAGGGCCATGGTTTTTACCAGAATCCGGGCCAGCAACCAAACTTTTCCTGGCAACCTGGTGCTAGTCAAACTCCAGGACCCTTTTTCCTAGGTTATCAGCAACAACCTAAACTACTGTTCCTGGCGACTTTACACTTGCCAGATTTGATAAGGTTGTTGAATGACCCTATTTGTCATGATCCACATTGGCCTCCTATGCCGACGAAGTTTCCTTCGGACATTGCAAAGTTCGAAGCCAAGCCTAACGAAGATCTAGGTGATCATGTGACTACCTTCCATCTTTGGTGCTCATCTAACTCATTGAAAGATGACTCCGTATAGTTGCGATTGTTTCAATGCACTCTCATTGGGAGTGCCATGAAATGGTACATTGAGCTCGATCGCTCAAGATACTCTTCTTTTGGTGAACTGGTGATGGCTTTCCTTAACCATTTCCAGTCACCTGTGAGATATGACGCTGGCACAGAGCTACTCGCTAATTTCGAACAGACAACAACGGACCATATCTCTGATCACATCCAAGAATGGAGACGCCGGAAGAGTTTAATAAAGGTACCAGTCCCACCAGCATTCCTTCTTGAGTGGTTCCTTAAGTCTTTGGTCCCACAGTTATCCAAAGACGTTGCAATGTCAGGAGTTTTCTCCGAAGACGACGCCATCATGAGGGCTCAACAGTTTGAGCTCATCTATTCCCAGTCTAGTTTATTATACAACATCTTTCCAGATGCGCCACATTCAATACTGGATAAAACTAGACAGAGAGCTGGACCACATGCCGATGGTATTGTCGGTTCCGCACAAACAAAGCCCGCTGAGCAATTGACAAAGCAATTGCAGCAGTTATCTATACAACACACAGGGGCCAGCCAAACTACTGCTTTCGCTGCTCCCCTTACCAAAATGTCGGAAGTACACACTGTGCAGTCGACTAACCCAAAGGCCACCCAACAACCTGAAGGGAAGAAAAAACAATGAAAGAAGGGAAAGGGGGATAAAAAACCCAAATATAATGTTGGCGGGGACAACACTGAAATACAGAAGGCGAGGTATCCATGCAACTTGTGTGTGGAAGACGACCCGACCCATCTATGTCCTCGACTTGCAGAGGCCCAAAAATTTGTCACGCAGCAACAATAGGCGATGTTGACTAACCCATTTTAACATGGGAAAAATCTAACTCAAGCCTCTGCAAGCATGGAAGGGGGCAGCCAAGAAACCTGCCCACCTCTGAACAACCCCTCATCCGTGAACGTATATATGGTTAGGGGTTATGCTTTCATATCGACTAGAGCGCACGATTATAGTAAACCAAGCGCTTCTGAGAAGGGTAAAGAAGCCGACATCCCATCTCTTCCTCTATAGATTGAGAAGATGTTGGGAGAAACAATGACACACATTCCAAAGGGTGCCTTTAAGAAAGCTTCTCATAACCCAAACACAAGGGCCTCCCAAAACTACTTTGTGGTGGAAGATTTATCACAAACCCCTTGTGCGATGTCTGCTTTGGAGGTCCTCCAAAGCTGCCTTGCTCAGAGGAAAGCCTTGTTAACCACTTTGGGCTCTATTGAGACTTGTAATTTGGGTACCATCATGCTAGATACAACTGACTTAAAACCTCATCTTCCTTACCACGTAGCATTTCAGATAGTAGTGGCTTACCCCATGAAATTTTTTACACGGAATATCTTCCACACGGTGGTCGATGAGGGCGCCTTGACATGCGTTATGTCGTTGGCATGTTGGAAGGCCATTGACCAACCCGTTTTGTCTCCATCACCTACTCTCCTCACTTCTTTCGACGGTCGTTCGTTCTGACCACATTGCATCATTCCTTCTTTCCCCGTGCAGTTAGGAGGGAAAACCGTGTGTGTCGAAGTAGAGGTAGTCGATGCTCCCCTCGACTATAACCTCTTGTTAGGATGGAGTTGGACTTATGCTATGAAAGCTGTGGTTGCTACAGTTTTCTGGGTCTTGTTGTTTCCACATGAGGGCCGGATAGTGACCATCGATCAATTGTCTTTCTCCAGACCTGACCCAGCTTTGGGGGCATCCACGATCCCGATGATTGATAATCCTCAACCAGGTGTCGTCAACGTAGGAGTTGGTTTGTGCCCATCCTTGATGGGTACCTTCGATTACCCACCTCCTCACGATGATATTAAATTTATATCCAATCACCATAAGGTTGAGATTTTTCAAGTTTCGTCGTTCCGCATGACTTACTTCGAGGATCCATGGATACTTCCTTCCCCATCGACCACGATGGATGAGACAAGGCACCCAGGCATGTCCATGCCCTTGTCTGCCGCTGAAGTAGCGTACTCTTTGGTCCAACAAACTTCAGCTAACCCTGATCAGACTCCTGAACAAGAGTTAGATCCTCTTCTAGAGCCTATTTGGGCTCAGGGTTCTCTCGCTAACATTGATTCGTTAGACTTAGTCTTGCCTTCTGATGAAGCCGTAATCGAAGCAATGACTAGTCCGGACAAACCTTGGAAAGATCTTCATCATAGATCATATTTTCTCCCAGAGTTAAGTCGAATCAAAGCAGGAGAATTCACCGTGACCATGACGGGATATCAGTCGTGTCCTATTAATCTCTTAGCTACACATGAAATTTATGCTGAGGGAAATATGGCAACTATTGCTAAAAATATACCAATCAACATCTCCCGAAACCCTGGCATCATGGAGAACGTCTTCGTTGGAGCGGATTGCTCCCCCGAAGAGATTCAAATCTACATGGATCTTTTCAAAGAATTCTGCGACGTTTTTGCATGGTCTTATGAGGAAATTCCAGGCATCGATCCAAAAGTAGTTGAACATGAAATCACAACTTATCCTGATGCCAAGCCTGTTCGACAGAAGCTTCGTCCAGTTAATCCCAAGAAAGCAACATCCATCAAGAGTGAGGTTGAGAAATTGCTAAAGGCAGGTTTTATCTATCCTATCCATTTGACTCAATGGGTGTCAAATCCTATGCCGGTTAATAAAAAACAAGGCACGATTCGTGTATGTACCGATTTCTGTGATTTGAACAAGGCATGTCCCAAAGATAATTTTCCAACACCATTCATTGACCATATCATTGATGAATGTGCTGGTTGTGAAGCCTTTTCTTTCATGGACGGTTTTTCGGGATATAATCAAATCCAAATCAAACCCGAAGTCCAACACAAAATGACATTCATCTATCCTTGGGGTACATTCACATATCGTAAGATGCCTTTTGGTCTTAAAAATGCTGGAGCCACATTCCAGTGGTCCATGTCTTTTTCTTTTCATGATCTCAAGCATATAGTCGAGGCCTATTTAGATGATTTAGCATCACGATCTCGCAAGATATCAGATTATCCCACACACCTTAGACTTATCTTCGAACGTTGTCGCTACTTTAGGATTCACTTAAATCCAAATAAGTGCAGCTTCTGCGTAACGTCAGGACGTTTGTTAGGTTTCATCGTATCAACAATAGGGATCATGGTCGATCCTCTCAAGGTGGAGGCAATAATCCAGTTGCCCCCCCCACACATAATCCTTCAACTTCAGAGTCTACAAGGCAAGGCGAACTTTTTACGACGCTTCATCGCCAACTATGCCGAAATCACCAAGGGATTTATGCGCTTACTGAAGAAAGATGTTCCTTTTTATTGGGACGATGCCACTTAGCACTCTTTCAACGCATTAAAACATGCCCTCACAACGACCCCTCTGCTACGGCCACCTAATTATAACAAAGATTTCTTATTATATCTGGCTGCCGCAGAGTCAACCATTGGCATGGTTTTAGTTCAGGAAGATGATTTGTACTTAGAATACATGATCTATTACCTGAGCCAAGGCCTCGTAGGACCGGAACTCAATTATTCTCATATAGAAAAATTTGTGTTGGCAGCAGTTCATGCTGTTCAACAGTTCCGTCATTATGTTCTGTTTCGCAAGACCACCATCATTGCTGTCATGAATCCATTCCAGTACATGTTGACACGACGGATTACAGGCAGAAAAATCAGTAGATGGATAGTCATCCTCCAGGAGTTTGACTTAGACTTCGTTTCAGCGAAGTCCAAGAAGTCATTGGTCTTCGCAAAGCTTATGTCGGAACTTCCAGTTGAGTCAGGTGATGTTGTGCCTGAAGAATCACCTATCTGGGGAGATATGTTTTTGATCACATCTTCAGATCCCTGGTACGAAGATATACTTATCTATCTCCAGACTTTGAAGTGCCCCACTTCTGCTTCTCATGATGAGTGTCGGCGTATACGCCATCAGGCTAAGAATTATCTCATACTCGATGATACGTTGTATTGGAGAGGTGTAGACTGCATCTTACGTTGATGTCTCACACACGAGGAGGCAATTATCGTGCTCAACGATTGACCTACCAGAGCTTGTGGCGGTCATTTGTATGGGTTGGAAACAACCCAAAAAATTCTACGAGCAGGTTAATTCTGGCCGACACTTATCAAAGATTGTATAGAATTGGTCAAGAAGTGCCATCCGTGCCAAATCTTCTCTCGGAAGATGAGGGCACATCCCGCTCCCATGTTTCCTGTCATCATAGTTGGTCCCTTCACCAAATGGGGGATTGATTACACTACTTGCAACCCCCCTTCAGTAAGGGGGCATCGCTATATCATCGTAGCTGTCGACTACTTCACTAAGTGGGTCGAAGCTATGCCAATGTTTAAAGATGATGGAGAGACTGTAGCTCTCTTTTTATTCAACCAGTTCATAGCAAGGTTCGGTGTCCCGAGAGAGATTGTTACTGACCATGGCAGTCACTTTCAGAACCAAATGATGACCGAATTAACATCAAAGCTTGGTTTACGGCAAGAGCATTCATCACCCTATTACCCCCAAGCCAATGGGTAGGTAGAAGCTGTAAACAAAACTCTTAAGACTATTCTACAACGAACTATCAACTCAGCCAAGTCAAATTGGCATTTGATGTTATACTCGACATTATGGGCTTACCGAACATCTGTTAAGATTGCAACTGGTTTCTCACCTTTTCATCTCGTTTACGGGCTGGAGGCAGTCTTGCCCATCGAATGTCAGATCCCATCTCTAAAATTGGCAGTACAATTATTACCAGACACTTCTCCACTTGAAGAACGGTTAATACACCTTGAGCAGCTCAATGAGCAGCGTTGTGATGCGGCCCTGGCCAACGAGGCTCACAAACATAAGGTCAAGTGTCAGTATGATAGGTCCGTTCATCCTCGAATTTTCTCTGAAGGCGACCTTGTCCTGGTCTATGACCAAGATAAGGACCCCTTGGGGGCAGGAAAATTCAAACCCATATGGTTCAGACCCTTCATCATAAAAGAGGTATTAAAAAAGGGCGCTTATCGTCTGGTTGATTTTGAAGGGAATGCTTTGGCTAAACCTAGAAATGGGATCTACCTCAAGAAGTATTACTCATAGGCAGGTCACTGTGGGTAACTTTTTGTAACATATGTATAGTCTTTGTACTATCACTTTTTAGTTTCTTTTAATTTTTATGGACATGTCATTGATGTTATTTTTCATCAATATGGCAGATGTCAAGGGATTCTGAGGTGTTCGTTGGGTATGAAGACGGTGCTAGTCAGCACATTCAAAGGCTTGCCTCTGCAGCTTGGGTAATCTTTACACCTCAGGGCCAGTTGTTATCTTCCGGAGGTATATGCTTAGGTGACACCACAAATAATGTCGCCGAGTATAGTGCAGTTATTGAGTTGCTTCGTGATGCCTTGTCATTGGGTATCCCTCATCTTTGGGTCTATCTCGACGCTCAACTGGTTGTGTCTCAGCTAAACAGAATATACCTGGTTCATGATCCAACCTTACACCGACGATTCCTTAGGGTACGTCTCTTAGAACTAAACTTTGATTATATTACATATTTTCATGTTCCTAGGAGATTAAACCAAATTACAGATACTCTAGCTAATCAAATTTTAGATTGGCATCTTGCACACATATGAAAGAACATTGACCTAATCATGTAAATACATTTTTTCGCATATGATCCATAAGACACAAAAGATAAAAAAAAACCATATATAACATCATAAAGTAACCAGAGTACATAGATGTATGCAAGTGCCTAATAAATAGGACCAATAACGAGTCACAGGGCTTATGCCCTCAAAAAATATATACAAGTAGTGCTCGTGGAACGCAAAAAGTCTAAATAGGTTCAAGGCCTATGAGCCCTATTATACTGGTCCACAGCATGGGCTAAACGCCTAAACAATCGAACCCACATCCGAGGTGCCCCCACTACATGAGGCTGCATGGATGGCGGCAGGTCCTCTAACTCTTCCATTGGGATTATGTGAGTGAGTGCAGTAAAGTTCTGCTCAACTCGTCTAAGTACCCTCTCGACCTCCCCGGCTGGGAGGTTTCTTGCTACTGCTGGTCCCCCGATAGCGGCAGCTGCGGCTTCTGGCCATGGACGATGCCTGTTCCATACATAATCGACAGGTCGCACGGGTCCCACATCTGCATTCAACAAACATATATTCATCATATACTCTGGCATATATAAAAAAATGATATATATAACAAAAACGACATAAAAATTACATATACAACAAAAAAACTACAAAGGTGGAGACTTACCCATCTCCCCTCACTCCTCACCAGGAGGCATGGATATCTCAGGATCTCTAGAACAATCTATCCCTGCATATGGGTAATCCTCGATCACAGGGATCTGCCGTGACATCCATGCAAAGAAGTCATCATCGAAGAACTCATTGGTCCTTCCACCACCCTGTCGTGGCAGTAATACTGCCCATCTACATATAGCAGGAAAAGAGGCCTGATGTCCACGTACCACTTCCCGAGGACTAAAGCTCAGAACTCTCTCAAAGAAGAATGAACATAAAATCGTCCTGAACCCGAAGTTCCTCTGTGTCCGCTGCCGGCAATCTGTCAATTGCCTCTTCATACACTCCAGTAGTGTGGTACTCCAGTCAAAAAATTGTGCATTCAAGCACTGGATATCACAGTTCATATGTGCGCAAGACGCCTGATGCAAGGCTGCTGAACCGGTAATCCGCCCAATAAGTAATAATATTGCATGTGGCGATAGGTCAGTGATCTTACTTATGGGCACCTGGGAGCTCAAACGGTTCTTCCCAGCCTCACAATGCAGGGCTATCAATTCCGATATATTAAGCAGCCCCGCTGGAAACGTCTTGAAATTGACTGGTTCCCCTCTCCTTGAGAGGCCAGTCAAAAAATAGATATCCTCGGTGGTGGGCACCAGTGATTGCCCCTCTAGCATAAAGGCCTCTGCATCAGGGTGCCAATAGTCAATCAAGGCATTCAGTAGCCTCAATTGCGCTCGCATAAATGGACATAGGAAGAACTTGAGAAAACCACATTGCATCAATGCGGCCACGACATTTGGATCTCCCGCAACCAACTCACTGATTGCTTTATGCTCCCTTTCCCTCCAGTGGACATACATCCTGCCAAAACAACCAAGTTCAAAAGGGTCGGTGACTGCTCTTTAGTTCTTTTTGACAATAAAAGGGGGTCCACGCGTGCTATAGAGGTGACAGTCACGTGTACACGTGGGCAAGATTTACTCTGCCTGAGTGTACACATGGCCTGTCCAGAGATAGCCCGCGTGGACCTAGGGATGACCTTTTAAAGGTCGATGCCCACCCAAAAAAAAAATCAAATGCAAAATTAAAGAATTGAATAGCTAGATAGGGGAGTTTGTACTTACTTGGTCCAAGCGGAAGTTCGTTTCGTCCGTTGAGCTCCTGGAATCACCGTTTTTATCAAAGGGGGTCTTTTGGCTCCAGAGTCAATTTTCAAATCAACAATGGTGATAATGAGCTACCAACTTCTATTTATAGACTTTTTGGCCTCTTTTTGTCACTTTTTTGGCCTCCCTTATCAGTTTCTTTATACCAAAAACCATTTAGAGTGATTCAGGAGTTATATGGGAGGGATTTGATCGGGTATTGGGACACTTTTTTTGAGTTTTGAGAAAGTTTTGACGGTCCATGAAATTTTTTCCAAGAATCAACTTGAGCACATAGGTTAGGTTACTACCCCTACTTTTGTGTCTCGTTGTCTTTTTCCTCTGCCATAGGATCGATCCCATCAGTTTATGACACGAAACCATCATATCTGCTTTAGCAGTGTCGCAACTTGGCGGTAGAGTTTACTAGAACATGGATGCCCTAGGTAGGTCCTGGTTGCATTATGGTGTCCATTGCGTCTCTAAAACACTGTAGGCTCGGGAGTCCTTATAGTCTTTCCTGAATATGAGTTTGAGCCTCATTTGCATGATTCTTCTTCGCTCTTGATCTCACCCTCAGGACTCCCAAAAACTAACGGGTCTCCTTTTAATCCCTTTTCAGACCCTCTAAACATGAAAAGATTGCCAAGTGATCTTGTGGCCTTTCGCGCTCATTAAACTGAAATTTGAAGTCACGTCTGTCTGACAGTAGTTTACCCCTTTTTCGGTCTGGATGGTCAACTGTACGAACAAAGGTATACTCTATGGAACTTTCGTTCTTTAGAAGAGTACTCTCAGGTATAATTTTATCCCTTTTTTGGGCCTGAGGGACTAAACTTATGAAAAATAAACCCCCATGAAGTCCATAGTTAAGCTCTTTTCAGACTCCCTAAAATTGAAAAGATTACCGAGTGACCTTATTCTTTCACACTCGTTAAATTGGTCCAGAAGAACATTCCTGACAGAGTCCATAGTTAAGCTCTTTTCAGACTCCTTAAAAATGAAAAATAGCCGAGTGATCTTGTCCTTGTCACACTCGTTAAAATGGTTTTGAATCGACGTCTAATCGGTGTTAGTTTACCCTTTTTCGAACCGACTAGACTATCTTCGAAAAAGATATCCCAATGGAGTCTCCTTTTATGTTTTTCAGACTCTCTAAATATGAAAAACCACCGAGCTTACCTTCTTTGGGCTCGTTAAACTTACATCGAAGGACGTTACCATTGTGTCTTTTGTTAACCGCGTTTGCATACCTTATACGCTAGCCTTGTAACAGTTTGCTTCTGCGTCTAAACACCTTTGGCCCCCAGTGGATTTTTTCCCGAGTATTATTCTACTAGAACATCAGTCTTTTCCTTGTGCCTTAAGCTTGTATGTTTGCAACACTCATTCCTCCTTTGTAACGTAATATTCCTTTATTCTTTTTTCCATAATTATTGAAAAGAACAAAAAAAAATCAAATATACCCCCAAAATAGGAAGGGAAAAGTATTTTCTTTATTGGCAGCATAATGAGTCGCCCTTGGATAAAGCACATTTGTCTGTTTGTTCTTCAGACTATGGGATGTAGTATGACCTTAGGAAGTTTTTCTCGCTATATAGAGTTGTGTCCTCCACCGTTTGGTTATCCTTTCAAACATATGGACAGTTTGCGTCGCCTCCTACTTCGTAGACTTATGATTAACATACATGCTGCCTGAGTCTCATCATTTGTCATGCTATTATCCAAGGGAAGTTTATCGCCAAGCTTGAGTCGGCCCCTCTGCAATATGTCTCTTGTCCTCATGCCCGACCATCCCGAAACATCCAATCAAGTCCTTGTTCGAAATCACTGAAGCCTTCAGTCTGATCATCAAGATTATCAAGTCCATGACCAACGAGCCATCGACGACCTCTGGGTAGTGCATTCGTACACTCATATTACACTCCTACCCGAGTTGTGAAGATTTTGAAGTTGTTGCTCGAGCTCTGAAGATCTCATCTCCAACCATCAAGCTGAATCAACTTCTGGAAGATGGATACTCTATATGTATATCTTTCTGATTTCGAGATGTAGCTCCACTATGTATTGTTCGCAGCTACTCTTTATAGTTATTTGACATGGATCTACAGTGTATTTGATTGGTAGCCATGGTTCTATCTTATCCCGAGCATGGGTATGCCCACCTCGGTGAGACATTTGTTATTTTGCAGACGACACCTCCCGGTTCCTGATCCTTGGGCTAATCGTTCGACACATTAGTAAAGATTGGTAATGTATTTCGGCCATTAGATGCTCTTTTGACCTCACACATTAGGGGGCATCTGTTATAACCCTAAATTGCACCACACATGCTTACCTGGCATCAGGCCAACTCATATCCCTTCTTTTCCAAAACACTGCTGAACAACTCTTTGAAAATCCTCTTGAATAAAGGCCCACGTGCCCTAATCCATTATTGCACGCGTGTACATGCTGGCTGACCCAAAAAAACCCGCGTGGACCGACAAAAGCATGAAAAAAGGAAAGTTGCCGATGGAACAAAAAGCTATGGGTGAGTTAACTGAAACTCCCGGCCATGCATGGTCGAGGGTTCATCCAAATACCTAGCTCCTTCTAGCCTATAAAAGAAGGGGTAGGGGTCCCATTTGGAAGAGGAAAAAATATAGCAAAGAAACTCTGCCCATTTACGTATTCCCATTGTCCCAACCCTTTAGGCTTTCCTTATGCCAAAGGAGATCCAAAGCAAATAAGTTGGAGGACAAAAGAAGAGGAGCCCAGGATCATGTTCAAGGAACGGTGGCCGATCTCAACTTTTGTAAGTTGACTCATTCAAAGTAATAAAGAAAGTGCTTTTCCCGTCCCAATTCATGAACTATTAATAGTTTGATCGTTATATGTTTGGATTTCTAACTCGTTAGTATATAAGTAGTATGCATGCATAGTTGTTGCTTGTCTTGGATGCAGGTCAGCTTTGGAAGGAGTATTGCGAACAAGTAATCGAGCACAATGGAGGATCGACATCAAACGCCGAGAATGAGGTAGGTTGATATTTCCATGCATTTACTAAGAAAAGGGGATTTAAATCTAGGGATGAAGGTAGAAAGTAATTTCTATTTGGTCATATTTGCATGCAAAATCTGAACTCTATTTGCTAGTCCGTAGGGTGATTTTCCCCAACAACAGTAACCCCTTCAATAGTTGTCCAAATATCTCTAGAAGGTGCTATAGATTAGATGAAGGTGAAGGATGAATCTAAACTATTGTTACATGCTACGGTTAATCCAAGAGTAGCCTAGTTGTGTGTCCCACCATTCCTTGGAGTGAAATTCAACCAAGTGAAGATGCATGCAAAAATCATAGAGGACACACTATAGAGTTTCTTGGGTTCAAGTGTAGTTGAGCCCAAATATTCCCCCACAAACTTTTTGAAAATAAAAATGCTTGTTACCCATTGTAAGGCCACTTCAGGCAAAGGTAAATCTTTTGTTTGTTGTTGTTGTTGTTCAATTTCCTTTAACAATTTGTGTACAACAAGCTCCTATGGATGGAAGAGAGGAGACTTTCTTGGCAGAGTATTTATGGAAGTTAGGTTATGTTGAGGTGGAATAATTTCCCTTCAATAGTAAGGGGTATTACCCGATGCACCATCCCAATTAGAATATACATTGTTTGGTTTAGGAGACCCATCTATATTTTATCCCGATTTCCATTATTAGGATTGAGGGGTGATTGGATGGTTATGAATGCAATGGGAATGAAAATGCAAACTAACTATGTGCAAAAATTATATGAAATCTAACCTATCCTATCCTAGCTAGGAGCAACTATAGTAAGCAATTAGTTTCTATAAATGCAACTAATCCCTGCAAATGACTTCTTCCAGGTAGTTGTTAATAAACAACAAGGTTAGAGAGCACATGCATGTAAAAAACATAACATGACTAGTCTAAGTCGTGAAATTACAAACATAAAAAACTCATCATATTAGGACAAATACCCCCTTGTTAGCATATTTAAAAATGACCTCCTTGTATAAAGAAAAGTCATTTAATTTCAATGATGAAAAGTATGCGACATTATCAAATACAAGAGTGTTGGGTACTCCAAATATGGTCATAATGTGTTGTTCCAGAAAATTGATTACCACTTCATCATTTACCTTAGATAACAGTACAACTTTCATCCAATGGGTGAAATAATCAGTGGCGGTTAGAATATACTTGTGTTGCTTAGACGAATGAGGATGGATCTCATCGATTATGTCCAACCCCCATTGTTCGAATGGATTTTCGAAAACAACAGGTTGAAGTGGGACAACAACCTTGCTCTCTCTTCCGACTGACTTCTGGCAGATGTTGTAGCTACAGGAATAAGTGTGATAATTTTTAAATGCTGTAGGCCAATAATAACCAACTCTTAGGACATTTTGGGATGTGGTCTCTCTAGAGAAATGACCTCTAGCTAGTCCACCATGTGGGTCTTTGAGAACTTTTTCAACATCTTGTTTCTCGAGGTATCATATCAGAACTCTGTCATAATTCCTTCCAAATAGGATATTGTGGACCAACTGATATTGCACATACTTTAGTCCTAGTGCCCTTATTTGTTTGGAAGTAAGATGATAAGGGGCAGTGCCATATTGAAGATACTACTTGAGGTTATTATACCATGATTTTTAAAGTGATGGGACGTAGGGAGGTTGTTGGGCATATAGTGTTGGTTCTTCTTTCCATCCTTCTTATTCATGATCCTCAAAATCCATGGCCTCTATTGCTAATTTACACATGCCTTGAACTTTAAAAATAGTTGTTGGCTTGAATTCAAGGTCATATTCATGTAAAGCGGTCATTTAGTTATCTCGGTCCTCGTCTTTCACCCAGTTCCCTCTGCACAAAGAGAGATCTAACCTCTGAGTGAGGGACAATCACCTTGGTGTGATTTTTTAGTATATAAGGTCTGAACTGTTTAATAGCTTTGTGAACAACAAAAACTTTCTTATCCATTGATGGGTAATTTAGTTCAACAGCTTGAAGTCTAGTTCTCATAAATGTTATGGGACATTCATTCCCTTACTGATCCTTTTGAGTGAGCACCGTTGCAAGATAATGATTTGAAGCAAACATGTGCAACAAAAAGTCTTTGGAAAAATATGGACTTTGAAATGCAGGAGCAACCACTATGGCGACCTTGATTTTATTGAAGGCTTCCTTATCTACATATTTCCATTCAAATTGAATGCCCTTCTTAATCATTTGTTATGGGTTTAACTATTTCAACAAAATTAGGAACTAATCTTCCCATGAAATTAATTTTCCTGAAAAATGACTACATATACTTTTTACTGTGTGGGTGTTGGATCTGGATGATGGCTTTCGTGCATTTTGGGTCAACAAAAATCCCATCCTTAGAAATGATATGCCCCAATAGTTTACGTTCTAAAACAACAAAGATTCTTTTCTTTGGGATCATAGAAATGTCACACTTCCAACACCTTTCGAAAATCTATTTTAGATGTTGCATGTCATCAACTCTCTTCTTGGAATAAACTATAACATCAACAAGGTAAATCACCACATTGTGACCAATTAGATCTTTAAACGTTATGTCCATTTCCATATGGAAGGTAGCACCAGTGTTAATTAGGCCAAAGAGAATTGTATGATTTGTGAATGTTCCCCACTTTGTTTTGAAAGTGGTCTTCAATTGGTCCAATTATGCTATGAGAACCTGATTAGATCCCGAAAAACCGTCTAAAAGAGAGAACATTTGAGATCTAGAGTCAAGTTGTAATATCTGCTCCATTGGGGGAATGGGGTAATTTTCCTTGTTAGAGGCTCAATTTAAATTCCTTAAATGCACACATAATCCAATCTCCCCTGATTTTTTCCTAACAGGTACCAGATTGGACACCCATGTAGAATGGAAAACTTTAAAAATAATCTAGGCGTCTAATAACTTATTTAATTCCTTTTGAATCAGGAGTTCAAGAGTCAAATGTATCCTCCTTAGTTTCTACTGAAAGGGTTTGACACCCTCTTTGATAGGAATAATGTGATGAATAATGTGAGTGTCATACATCTCCATGTCTTCATAAGTCCATGCAAATACATCTTGATATTTCTTAAACAACGACATGAATATGTGTTTCTCTGTCTCCAAAAAACAAGTGCCTAAATTGATAAACTTGGCCTGTTCATAAGTGCCTTTATTCACCAGAGAATTCATCATGGTGGAGCTATTTGTCTTTGGATTCACAGGCATTTTAGTTTGTAGATCAAACAGATTTTCAAGTGACAATACACTCCGTTAGCCTTTATCTTACTTTCTTCATCTCGATAATCCTGAATATTCTATAGGTGTATTTCAACATTTATTACAGAATTTTGGAATACATCCATGTTGGTAAGGAAATATACAATCTGAGAATCATCATTGAACACCCTCTAGTCTGTGACATTATCATTTATGGAAGGACTAAAAAGGATACACTAGTAAATCCGTTATTCGGGGGTGTGAATCTAGATGTTGCTCTAACTAGAGTATCATTAGAAACATTTTGAGAGCGAGGCATAACAATGATATTATATGCATCGAAATAATTTATTAAGTTCCATACCTCATTCTGGTAACCTTTCAAATGGGGATATAGGCCGTGTATAGTGTTTCTTACCTATCTAAATATTATCTCTGAATCACCAAAAACTCGAAGGCATTTTAACTTAAGGTCGACGACCTTCTTCAGGGCTTGGACCAAGGATTCATATTCGACTGTATTATTGGTGCATTTGAACTCTAAGAGTATTACACCTTTCGGGATCAATGAGAATACATCCTTCCCTTGCTCCTTCCTGTGACCCAGAGCCATCGAAAAACAAAGTTTAAATGTTAGTATCTAAGATTGAGTTAGTAAAACAAAAACTATCTAATTCCACTATAGTACAATCATTACCTTTAGTCCTAGTGCAATGAAGGAGTTCAAAATGTTCATCTATTTGGATGGAAGATGGTTGCAACGCATGAAAACTATGGTCATCCTCTAAAAAATAATTTCCTAAAGAGGCATGAGAGAAACTGATGGGTTTATTCTCACATTCTAGTTCCATCACTGTATGTTTCATATGGGACTCACTGTTCACTTTGATATAATTTGGCTTACCTTTATATGGAAGCCACAAGTGGGTCCAGTCCGTTAAGAAATAACCCTGTATTTTTGCAGACCAATCCCTGCTCAACAATAAACCATAATATTTTGGAATATCAACAACAATAATATCAATGACCTAATGGACTCTAGGATCATAACCTAGTCTAATCATAACATATTTGAGCTCACCTCATACCTTAACATACAATCTAACTATATGATCCTAGTGGTGCTATTTTCTGGGACAACATTTATCTTTTGACACACCAAGTAGGGCATCACATTAGAAGAAACACTAGAGTTTGCTAAACAATTGTGCACATTGAAATTAAAATTTTTGAACGTGAGCAAAAAGGGTTTCAGATTTGTTTTCTTTTGACGTGTCGAGATTAGTGCTCGTTGGTGCATGAGTGTTTGTATTTTGAGTAGGAGTGGGTTGAATTATTTTCCTAGGGGTGTTGACAAATTTAGAGGGTAAAGGAGTGCTAGGTACTGCCCCTTTTATGCGTAGGTTATAATCTTTAGGTGTAGCTTTTGTAACTTGTGTATCCCCTACAAAAAATTCTTCGATTTGTTCCTCATATGAATCTAAGCATCAATCCAACAAAAATATAGTTGATTCTTCTGTGGTATCCTCAATAGTCTCTTCCTTTTCTGTTTCCTTGGCCTGGTAATCGGTGGTTTCTTGTTGATATAACAATTGGTTGATGATTAAGGTCATGGAATTGATCCATCAAGGGCACATTTTCTTAGAATAATTTTGTTGATGGTATGAACAAAATCTACCCATGCAAAAATTGTCTAGATTTAAAGTAAGACTCGAGGTATCTAGTGGTTTTGGTGGGTTATTCTTCTTCTTAAAGAATGAAAGAAAAGGTTTGTGCTTTGAAGGCCCTTCACCAAAATTTTTCTTAAGGTCTACTACTTTGTTAGAGAGGTTTTTTACAAGCTTGATCACGCTGTCTAAATCCTTAGGCTCCTTTTCAGGAGTTTTGGTCAAGAGTAAGGGTTTTTTCTTGGCTTCTTTAGTCTCTTCGGCTGAAGGATGGCTGCCTAAAGAAAGAAACTCTTTCTCAACCTCTTTATCTTCTTCAAAATTTCGGTCCAATGTGACTTTTCCTGCATGCTTAACGAACATTCTATAGAGGGATATAAAGTCGAAGTATAGTATTCTACAATCAAGGGTTCTAGAGGAGCATTTTTAGTAGTGAAATTATTGAGGATAGTAGTGAAGCGCTGGTCAAAATCCTTTACCTTATCCTTCTTCTCCATATTTAAGGCCGCTAGTTCCTTGAATAGGGTCACAATATTTTTCTCATCCCCAAACTTTCCGGTGAAGGATTTTTCGAAATCATTCCAATAGGTTATGGAACTAGTCGATAGGTTAAAATACCATGTAGAAGCCTTGTTTTCAAAAGTGTAGGGAAAGAGTCTAAAAACCACATCTTTATAACAAATGTCGAGGAGTCAAGTGGCTAGAAATAAATTCTTTATGTGGTCTTAAAGCGAGCAAGCTTTTTCTAGTTGAAATTTTGGGAGAAGTCTTTCTGGATGTTTGGGAAATTCATGCAAAGGGCCGAGTAAGTTTAAAGCTCCTTGGGACATCCATGGCATAACTACTTTTCGATTTCCATCCATCCTACCGTCAGAATTGGATCCTGATTGTTCACTGTTAGAGTGGTGTTCTGAACCAGGAGGAGTAGGAGTAGGAGGTGTGGGGGATATTTGGCCCAAAGGTATGACTATTTCCTCTAGAGTAGTTTCAATCAAATCCTGAAACGGATCACGGGGGCTGATATTTGGATGTATTGAATGCCGAGAGAGGAGGAGCTTAGACATGCCAATATTGCATGAAAAGAAGCATGGACAAAAACATGTAAATGAAGTACTTGGGAGGTGAGGTTCAAAGAGGAGCCTCACCTCTAAAACTAATTACTAGTAAATCACTCAGAACTAATTAATCTCACAATGAACAATATAAAATATGAGAGAAGCCAAAATGAGTAACTTGATATTATGAGAAGGCTTGCTAGGCCTTTATATAACATTACAAAATGGTCCATTGGACAAATTCAAAAAAATTTCATTAAATGAGTCTCTATTATTAGTAAAATTGATCTAACTACCCAACTAACTAAGTAGTGGAAAATAAAACCCAATACAATAATGTAAAGAACTCATTAAATGAGTCTCTATTATTATAATAGTAGATCTAATTACCAAACTAACTAAGTAGTGGAAAATAAAACCCAATACAATAATGGAGAGGTGGGACTCTCTTTGACCCATATGGACAACCTGTTATCCCAATTAATTAATAAGGAGTTGGGCATCTCCTTGATCCACATGGGAAATCTATTATCTTTATAGCTTTATGAATTTTACATCTAAATTTAGACCATATACCCCCTAAAATTCAGATCATTCCTCCCCCCTTAGAAAATGTTGGTCCCCATCATTTCACCCATGCTAAAAAGAGAAACCCCATTATTGTACCATTATGATTACAATGTGAAAATACCTAATGAAGAGAAGGGTTTTGTGTGGATGACCCATAAATATGGGTTTGTGGTTGTCCCATAATCTAGTTGACAATGAAATTGTACATGGGTAGAAAAATAAAGAAATTTTAATAAAATCCTGAAATTTAAAAAAATAATATGGAAAAATCGTGACTTTGGGGGTTGTGAACGTCCTTCTGCAAATCTATTCATAACTTTTTCTACAGGTGATCAAATCCAATTCCGTTGAAGACCCATTTGAGATACTAAAGAGATATTCCCATCGATATATGAAACTTGTTCTAAGGTAGCCCATGGATTGATAAAAACCAGGCCGAATTTGAAGGGCGCGCGGTCATGTTGGTTACAAACATGTGCTGCTTCAAACACATATATCTCATAAACTAGACGACGAAATGAAATTCCGCGAAATACCCATTTGAGATAATGAAGAGATATTTCCATTAGTATGTGAAAATCCTTCTTTAGTTTCTCGAGAAGGGAGAAAAAGACCTTTGAATATGGTGGTATGCGCAACCTCCTTGGGTCAAATACATGTTGAGATTCAATCAATGATATCTCTCAAACCAGGAATCCAAATGAGATTTCGTGAAACATGATTTGAGATATTGAAGAGATCTTTCTAGACATATGTGTAACTCTTTTTGTAGTTTCTTGAGAAGGGATAAAAATACCGTTGAAGATAGTGGTACACACAACCTCCTTGGATCAAATACATGATGTGATTCAATCAATAATATCTCTCAAACCAGGAAGCCAAATGAGATTCCACGAAATACCCATTTGAGATATTGAAGAGATATTTCCAATGAGTTATGGTAGAGCCTCTGAAATGATGTGTAGAGGTCGTAGCATCTCTTTGAATTTGGATGAGTGTAGAGGGCCACAAAATATGCCAATGGTTTGTAGAGCAACATGGGCTATTGTAGAGGTTGTGGAACCTCTGTGGGCAGCATGGACACCCTACAAATTTGTTGAAAATGTTGCAGACCAATGGATATAGTGGATCCATGTATAGATGTAGTGAATCCATGTATGGTTCTCCTTGTAATGGTGAACGAAGATCTGAGGGTAAAACAAAAGGACCTTGTAATGCCTGTGGACCAACTGTGATGATTATAGTGTATGGCCTGAAAAATGGATTCCGATAGTACCAAAAGGAGGTGGGTGATTACTGCAAATGTTTGAACCCGCAACATGCTTCAAACCCTTGTTCAGATGGAGAGCGTACTTGCTCTGAGACCACTGATCTGGATCTCGGGGGATGAGATTTGGATGGATTGAATGCCAAGAGAGGAGGAGGTTAGACATGCCAATATTGCATGAAAATAAGAATGGACAAAAACATGTAAATGAAGTACTCAGGAGGCGAGGCTCAAAGATGAGCCTCACCTCTAAAACTAATTACTAGTAAATCACTCATAGCTAATTAATCTCACAATGAACAATATAAAATATGAGAGAAGCCAAAATGAGTAACTTGATATTATGAGAAGGCTTTCTAGGCCTTTATATAACATTACAAAATGGTCCATTGGACAAATTCAAAAACAGCTCATTAAATGAGTCTCCATTATTAGTATAATAGATCTAACTACCTAGCTAACTAAGTAGTGGAAAATAAAACCCAATACAATAATGTAAAGAACTCATTAAATGAGTCTCTATTATAATAATAATAGATCTAACTACCCAACTAACTAAGTAGTGGAAAATAAAACCCAGTACAATAATGGAGAAGTGAGACTTTCTTTGACCCATATGGGCAACCTGTTAGCCCAATTAATTAATGAGTAGGCAGACATCTCCTTGATCCACATGGGCAATCTATTAGCTTTATAGCTTTATGAATTTTGCATCTAAATTTAGACCACATACCCCCTAAAATTCAGATCATTCCTTCCCCCTTAGAAAATGATGGTCCCCATCATTTCACCCATGCTAAAAAGAAAAACCCCATTATTGTACCATTATGATTACAATGTGAAAATACCTAATGAAGAGAAGGGTTTTGTGTGGTTGACACATAACCATGGTTTTGTTGTTGACCCATAACCTAGTTGACAATGACATTGTATGTGGGTAGAAAAATAAAGAAATTTTAATAAAATCCCAAAATTTTAAAAAATAATATGGAAAAATCGTGACTTTGGGGGTTGTGAACATCCTTATGCAAATCTATTCGTAACTTATGCTACATGTGATGAAATCCAATTCCGTCGAAGACCCATTTGAGCTACTAAAGAGATATTTCCATCGATATATGGAACTTTTTTTGGGGTGGCCCATGGAGTGAGAAAAACCAGGCCAAATTTGAACAACGCGCGACCACGGTGGTTACAAACATGTGCTACTTCAAACACATATATCTCATAAACCATAAAACAAAATAAAATTACGCGAAATACCCATTTGAGACATCGAAGATATATTTCCATCCATATGTGGAACTCATTCTGTAGTTTTCTGAGAAGGGAGAAAAATACCTTTGAAGATGGTGGTATACACTGCCTCCTTGGGTCAAATACATGTTGCGATTCAATCGATGATATCTCTCAAACCAGGAAGCCAAATGATATTCCGCGAAACATGATTTGAGATATTGAAGAGATATTTCCAGCCATATGTGGAACTCCATTTGTGTTTTCATGAGCAGGGAGAAAAATACCTTTGAAGATAGTGGTATACACGACCTCCCTGGATAAAATACATGCTGAGATTCAATCGATGATATCTCTCAAAAAAGGAATCCAAATGATATTCTGCGAAATACACATTTGAGATTGTTGGTGTATAAATATGTCCAATATATTACACTCATTTATATGTCAATCCAGGATTCGTAATCGAAAGAGTTGTTACACTATATGTGCCGAGAACAGGTAACCTACCTATGTATGTTGTATCTAGCTTAAGCAAGAAATAATTAATAACATAATACTATGTTTCTAAGATTTATGAATGCTTCACACAAATTTAAACTTAGAAGAGAAACCTGATAACAAAACTTCTTAAGAAAACAGTCAATCAAAAGGTTCTTTCTTAGGTGACAAGTCTATTCATTCCAAGCTTATGGATTAGAGAGATGAACTTAAGATCTTGTTTCCTATAGCAACCAAAAACAATGATTAACAATAAACTTCAGTCACTCTTGAAAAAGAAATCAATCCCAACTCTATTATATTCAAGAAAACTTTCTTTAATACAGGGAGCAACCAACAGGATTGAGAGACTTCATTATGGAACATGAAAATAAGAGATGAAGTCCTATGGTTCCTGTACCTGCTGAGAACACTACAATCACAAACTTAAAATAATAACATTTTCTTAACAATCCCACACATCAAAATTTTATCAAGTAAATGTCAACTTGCAATATTAGAAAAGGAAACTATCTATTTGGTCTAGTATCTGATTACTGACACTGATTTAGAAACAAATGATTATG
The DNA here is from genome assembly GCA_009831015.1 of Picea engelmannii. Classification (NCBI taxonomy): domain Eukaryota; kingdom Viridiplantae; phylum Streptophyta; class Pinopsida; order Pinales; family Pinaceae; genus Picea; species Picea engelmannii. The sequence continues at coordinate 378,928 of ML795199.1, read as the reverse complement.
TGCTGAAATTTTAAAATGTATTTGAAATCATTGACAACACACCACTGTTAAATACTCACACAATCACACAAAGCATGTACAGGGAGGTTTACCTTGGTTGGGGCAGTGGGCCCTTGCCGAACCAACAAGGTACCTCTAAAAGGATAATAGACTAAAACGTTCTAATCATACTCAGGAATTGAACAACATATCATTTGTATTTCTTCAACTTGTAAATTGAATCAACAGTTCATCATCTCGTACATTAAAACAATATGTATCATCTGGTTCTTGTTACTTTCTTCATTACATCCATCTTATTCTATCTCCTATACAACATCCCTTATAAATAAGGTGAGCCAATACTATCAAGATCTAAAGATAAGTATCAAATAGTTTTTAAAATATTACAATTGGTATTCACATCAAATCTATAGGGATGGAATTCATCCTCATGAAACAAAGTGCATGAGTGATGAAGTCTATCATGATCTCAAAAACTTCTTTAGAAACTTCGATCCAACTGACTTCTTGGAATATCCATCAACATACTCGTTCAACAGGTGAATTCTGGAAACCGGGGTTTGGTACCGGAATACACACAGTCGCAATCCTGAGTACCGGATTAGGCACACGAGTAGTACCAGAATGGGCACAAGACTTGGTATTGGAATAAAGCAGAGTGTGTAGGTACCAGAATGAATGCCGAGTTGTGCTAGTATCGGATGCCATGCTGTGCAGGTACCAAAATAACACTGAGCGGACAATACCAGAATAGGTGGAGCTTTGGGTACCAGAATAGACTTGGTACCGGATTATGCTGTAGCTTGTAGTACCAGAATGCATTGTAGCCGTAGTACCAGAATAGTGAGGTAACAGATCAAAATTTCTTAGGATTCAAATGATTAGGATCATATAAAATCAAACATTTAATCGAATTAACTGAAGAAAAGTAAACAAATCATGCCTTAATCATAAGTTACCTCTCTATGCACATAAATAAGGTCATCAGGTGTATTTATGAAGGAAACAATCAAGTATATACTTATAACATAGGAAAAATTGGCTCAGATACAAGGTAATATAGGGCATTAGAAGTGTCAAAATGGAGACTCAACATTTCCCCCATGCTAAAGTCATTGCATGTCCCCATGCAACAACATCAAAACTGGTACTCAAAAACTTTTTGGAAAATTGAACCATTCCCCATCATTTCTCTAGCTGTAGGATGCTAAAACCATAAGTTTCGCTCCTCAGTTCCTTCGTAATTACTCTGGTGTATTGGATCAATCGTAAGAATTTTTTGAGTTTAGCAAAGACCTCTGCATTATGTTCTTTTAATTGTGCATTCTCCACCTTGATGTGCCTATCTGATACCTGGTACTTTGCAACTTCTTGTTTCAACTTCCCAATATTCACTATTAATTGTTGTTTGCTTAGAGATTTGTCTGGACTAGATATGGTTGTTTGCTTAATCAACTCCTCTTGGGCTTCCTTTTCCTTTCTCAGACCCCTCAAAGTTTCTGTCACCAACCCCTCTGTCTCACTAATCGTAGCTCCATAGCCACTTCCTTTTTCTGGAGAATTCAAGATATCAATGGGTTCTCCTTGAAGAGAAGGCATATGTGGAATTGTTGTCTTCTTGGCCATGCTTTTGGTGGTCCTTCGTATGGGAGGTGAGACTCCCTTGGATTTGTTGATAGGGGTGGAAGTCTCCTCAAACAACTTCCTCTTCTTCATCTTAATAGCAATTGTAGTCCTGGACACTTGTTTCTCCTGTTTCGATTTGACTTTTATCTTGAAGAACCAAAGTGTGGGTTATGGAGTCTGCCCCTGCTGATCGGTCCTTATTTCTATTCTAGAATATTGAGGTGTAGGTTCAGAAATTTGTTTCTTTCGAGCCTTTCCCATTTTGATCTTTCCTTTGTTTCCCCTTGTCATCTTAGGAGTTTCTTCTAACTCACTAACCGGTTTTTGAGGAGACACAATAACTACCTCAGGGGTATTTTCCAACTCCTTAACCGATTCTTGAGGGGGGTCAACAGTTGCCTCAGGATATCATGTGAAATCTCATGTTGATCTATCTTCTTCTTCTTTCGTTTCTTCCTCTATGACAATTGATCTTTAGGACTCAAGACTGAGCTAGGTACTTTAGACTGGGCATGATTCTCCTTCTCAGATGTGGTGGGCCCTTCTAGGATT
>ML795199.1:362078-376647 GCA_009831015.1 Picea engelmannii | reverse complement strand
AGATTAGATGAAGGTGAAGGATGAATCTAAACTATTGTTACATGCTACGGTTAATCCAAGAGTAGCCTAGTTGTGTGTCCCACCATTCCTTGGAGTGAAATTCAACCAAGTGAAGATGCATGCAAAAATCATAGAGGACACACTATAGAGTTTCTTGGGTTCAAGTGTAGTTGAGCCCAAATATTCCCCCACAAACTTTTTGAAAATAAAAATGCTTGTTACCCATTGTAAGGCCACTTCAGGCAAAGGTAAATCTTTTGTTTGTTGTTGTTGTTGTTCAATTTCCTTTAACAATTTGTGTACAACAAGCTCCTATGGATGGAAGAGAGGAGACTTTCTTGGCAGAGTATTTATGGAAGTTAGGTTATGTTGAGGTGGAATAATTTCCCTTCAATAGTAAGGGGTATTACCCGATGCACCATCCCAATTAGAATATACATTGTTTGGTTTAGGAGACCCATCTATATTTTATCCCGATTTCCATTATTAGGATTGAGGGGTGATTGGATGGTTATGAATGCAATGGGAATGAAAATGCAAACTAACTATGTGCAAAAATTATATGAAATCTAACCTATCCTATCCTAGCTAGGAGCAACTATAGTAAGCAATTAGTTTCTATAAATGCAACTAATCCCTGCAAATGACTTCTTCCAGGTAGTTGTTAATAAACAACAAGGTTAGAGAGCACATGCATGTAAAAAACATAACATGACTAGTCTAAGTCGTGAAATTACAAACATAAAAAACTCATCATATTAGGACAAATACCCCCTTGTTAGCATATTTAAAAATGACCTCCTTGTATAAAGAAAAGTCATTTAATTTCAATGATGAAAAGTATGCGACATTATCAAATACAAGAGTGTTGGGTACTCCAAATATGGTCATAATGTGTTGTTCCAGAAAATTGATTACCACTTCATCATTTACCTTAGATAACAGTACAACTTTCATCCAATGGGTGAAATAATCAGTGGCGGTTAGAATATACTTGTGTTGCTTAGACGAATGAGGATGGATCTCATCGATTATGTCCAACCCCCATTGTTCGAATGGATTTTCGAAAACAACAGGTTGAAGTGGGACAACAACCTTGCTCTCTCTTCCGACTGACTTCTGGCAGATGTTGTAGCTACAGGAATAAGTGTGATAATTTTTAAATGCTGTAGGCCAATAATAACCAACTCTTAGGACATTTTGGGATGTGGTCTCTCTAGAGAAATGACCTCTAGCTAGTCCACCATGTGGGTCTTTGAGAACTTTTTCAACATCTTGTTTCTCGAGGTATCATATCAGAACTCTGTCATAATTCCTTCCAAATAGGATATTGTGGACCAACTGATATTGCACATACTTTAGTCCTAGTGCCCTTATTTGTTTGGAAGTAAGATGATAAGGGGCAGTGCCATATTGAAGATACTACTTGAGGTTATTATACCATGATTTTTAAAGTGATGGGACGTAGGGAGGTTGTTGGGCATATAGTGTTGGTTCTTCTTTCCATCCTTCTTATTCATGATCCTCAAAATCCATGGCCTCTATTGCTAATTTACACATGCCTTGAACTTTAAAAATAGTTGTTGGCTTGAATTCAAGGTCATATTCATGTAAAGCGGTCATTTAGTTATCTCGGTCCTCGTCTTTCACCCAGTTCCCTCTGCACAAAGAGAGATCTAACCTCTGAGTGAGGGACAATCACCTTGGTGTGATTTTTTAGTATATAAGGTCTGAACTGTTTAATAGCTTTGTGAACAACAAAAACTTTCTTATCCATTGATGGGTAATTTAGTTCAACAGCTTGAAGTCTAGTTCTCATAAATGTTATGGGACATTCATTCCCTTACTGATCCTTTTGAGTGAGCACCGTTGCAAGATAATGATTTGAAGCAAACATGTGCAACAAAAAGTCTTTGGAAAAATATGGACTTTGAAATGCAGGAGCAACCACTATGGCGACCTTGATTTTATTGAAGGCTTCCTTATCTACATATTTCCATTCAAATTGAATGCCCTTCTTAATCATTTGTTATGGGTTTAACTATTTCAACAAAATTAGGAACTAATCTTCCCATGAAATTAATTTTCCTGAAAAATGACTACATATACTTTTTACTGTGTGGGTGTTGGATCTGGATGATGGCTTTCGTGCATTTTGGGTCAACAAAAATCCCATCCTTAGAAATGATATGCCCCAATAGTTTACGTTCTAAAACAACAAAGATTCTTTTCTTTGGGATCATAGAAATGTCACACTTCCAACACCTTTCGAAAATCTATTTTAGATGTTGCATGTCATCAACTCTCTTCTTGGAATAAACTATAACATCAACAAGGTAAATCACCACATTGTGACCAATTAGATCTTTAAACGTTATGTCCATTTCCATATGGAAGGTAGCACCAGTGTTAATTAGGCCAAAGAGAATTGTATGATTTGTGAATGTTCCCCACTTTGTTTTGAAAGTGGTCTTCAATTGGTCCAATTATGCTATGAGAACCTGATTAGATCCCGAAAAACCGTCTAAAAGAGAGAACATTTGAGATCTAGAGTCAAGTTGTAATATCTGCTCCATTGGGGGAATGGGGTAATTTTCCTTGTTAGAGGCTCAATTTAAATTCCTTAAATGCACACATAATCCAATCTCCCCTGATTTTTTCCTAACAGGTACCAGATTGGACACCCATGTAGAATGGAAAACTTTAAAAATAATCTAGGCGTCTAATAACTTATTTAATTCCTTTTGAATCAGGAGTTCAAGAGTCAAATGTATCCTCCTTAGTTTCTACTGAAAGGGTTTGACACCCTCTTTGATAGGAATAATGTGATGAATAATGTGAGTGTCATACATCTCCATGTCTTCATAAGTCCATGCAAATACATCTTGATATTTCTTAAACAACGACATGAATATGTGTTTCTCTGTCTCCAAAAAACAAGTGCCTAAATTGATAAACTTGGCCTGTTCATAAGTGCCTTTATTCACCAGAGAATTCATCATGGTGGAGCTATTTGTCTTTGGATTCACAGGCATTTTAGTTTGTAGATCAAACAGATTTTCAAGTGACAATACACTCCGTTAGCCTTTATCTTACTTTCTTCATCTCGATAATCCTGAATATTCTATAGGTGTATTTCAACATTTATTACAGAATTTTGGAATACATCCATGTTGGTAAGGAAATATACAATCTGAGAATCATCATTGAACACCCTCTAGTCTGTGACATTATCATTTATGGAAGGACTAAAAAGGATACACTAGTAAATCCGTTATTCGGGGGTGTGAATCTAGATGTTGCTCTAACTAGAGTATCATTAGAAACATTTTGAGAGCGAGGCATAACAATGATATTATATGCATCGAAATAATTTATTAAGTTCCATACCTCATTCTGGTAACCTTTCAAATGGGGATATAGGCCGTGTATAGTGTTTCTTACCTATCTAAATATTATCTCTGAATCACCAAAAACTCGAAGGCATTTTAACTTAAGGTCGACGACCTTCTTCAGGGCTTGGACCAAGGATTCATATTCGACTGTATTATTGGTGCATTTGAACTCTAAGAGTATTACACCTTTCGGGATCAATGAGAATACATCCTTCCCTTGCTCCTTCCTGTGACCCAGAGCCATCGAAAAACAAAGTTTAAATGTTAGTATCTAAGATTGAGTTAGTAAAACAAAAACTATCTAATTCCACTATAGTACAATCATTACCTTTAGTCCTAGTGCAATGAAGGAGTTCAAAATGTTCATCTATTTGGATGGAAGATGGTTGCAACGCATGAAAACTATGGTCATCCTCTAAAAAATAATTTCCTAAAGAGGCATGAGAGAAACTGATGGGTTTATTCTCACATTCTAGTTCCATCACTGTATGTTTCATATGGGACTCACTGTTCACTTTGATATAATTTGGCTTACCTTTATATGGAAGCCACAAGTGGGTCCAGTCCGTTAAGAAATAACCCTGTATTTTTGCAGACCAATCCCTGCTCAACAATAAACCATAATATTTTGGAATATCAACAACAATAATATCAATGACCTAATGGACTCTAGGATCATAACCTAGTCTAATCATAACATATTTGAGCTCACCTCATACCTTAACATACAATCTAACTATATGATCCTAGTGGTGCTATTTTCTGGGACAACATTTATCTTTTGACACACCAAGTAGGGCATCACATTAGAAGAAACACTAGAGTTTGCTAAACAATTGTGCACATTGAAATTAAAATTTTTGAACGTGAGCAAAAAGGGTTTCAGATTTGTTTTCTTTTGACGTGTCGAGATTAGTGCTCGTTGGTGCATGAGTGTTTGTATTTTGAGTAGGAGTGGGTTGAATTATTTTCCTAGGGGTGTTGACAAATTTAGAGGGTAAAGGAGTGCTAGGTACTGCCCCTTTTATGCGTAGGTTATAATCTTTAGGTGTAGCTTTTGTAACTTGTGTATCCCCTACAAAAAATTCTTCGATTTGTTCCTCATATGAATCTAAGCATCAATCCAACAAAAATATAGTTGATTCTTCTGTGGTATCCTCAATAGTCTCTTCCTTTTCTGTTTCCTTGGCCTGGTAATCGGTGGTTTCTTGTTGATATAACAATTGGTTGATGATTAAGGTCATGGAATTGATCCATCAAGGGCACATTTTCTTAGAATAATTTTGTTGATGGTATGAACAAAATCTACCCATGCAAAAATTGTCTAGATTTAAAGTAAGACTCGAGGTATCTAGTGGTTTTGGTGGGTTATTCTTCTTCTTAAAGAATGAAAGAAAAGGTTTGTGCTTTGAAGGCCCTTCACCAAAATTTTTCTTAAGGTCTACTACTTTGTTAGAGAGGTTTTTTACAAGCTTGATCACGCTGTCTAAATCCTTAGGCTCCTTTTCAGGAGTTTTGGTCAAGAGTAAGGGTTTTTTCTTGGCTTCTTTAGTCTCTTCGGCTGAAGGATGGCTGCCTAAAGAAAGAAACTCTTTCTCAACCTCTTTATCTTCTTCAAAATTTCGGTCCAATGTGACTTTTCCTGCATGCTTAACGAACATTCTATAGAGGGATATAAAGTCGAAGTATAGTATTCTACAATCAAGGGTTCTAGAGGAGCATTTTTAGTAGTGAAATTATTGAGGATAGTAGTGAAGCGCTGGTCAAAATCCTTTACCTTATCCTTCTTCTCCATATTTAAGGCCGCTAGTTCCTTGAATAGGGTCACAATATTTTTCTCATCCCCAAACTTTCCGGTGAAGGATTTTTCGAAATCATTCCAATAGGTTATGGAACTAGTCGATAGGTTAAAATACCATGTAGAAGCCTTGTTTTCAAAAGTGTAGGGAAAGAGTCTAAAAACCACATCTTTATAACAAATGTCGAGGAGTCAAGTGGCTAGAAATAAATTCTTTATGTGGTCTTAAAGCGAGCAAGCTTTTTCTAGTTGAAATTTTGGGAGAAGTCTTTCTGGATGTTTGGGAAATTCATGCAAAGGGCCGAGTAAGTTTAAAGCTCCTTGGGACATCCATGGCATAACTACTTTTCGATTTCCATCCATCCTACCGTCAGAATTGGATCCTGATTGTTCACTGTTAGAGTGGTGTTCTGAACCAGGAGGAGTAGGAGTAGGAGGTGTGGGGGATATTTGGCCCAAAGGTATGACTATTTCCTCTAGAGTAGTTTCAATCAAATCCTGAAACGGATCACGGGGGCTGATATTTGGATGTATTGAATGCCGAGAGAGGAGGAGCTTAGACATGCCAATATTGCATGAAAAGAAGCATGGACAAAAACATGTAAATGAAGTACTTGGGAGGTGAGGTTCAAAGAGGAGCCTCACCTCTAAAACTAATTACTAGTAAATCACTCAGAACTAATTAATCTCACAATGAACAATATAAAATATGAGAGAAGCCAAAATGAGTAACTTGATATTATGAGAAGGCTTGCTAGGCCTTTATATAACATTACAAAATGGTCCATTGGACAAATTCAAAAAAATTTCATTAAATGAGTCTCTATTATTAGTAAAATTGATCTAACTACCCAACTAACTAAGTAGTGGAAAATAAAACCCAATACAATAATGTAAAGAACTCATTAAATGAGTCTCTATTATTATAATAGTAGATCTAATTACCAAACTAACTAAGTAGTGGAAAATAAAACCCAATACAATAATGGAGAGGTGGGACTCTCTTTGACCCATATGGACAACCTGTTATCCCAATTAATTAATAAGGAGTTGGGCATCTCCTTGATCCACATGGGAAATCTATTATCTTTATAGCTTTATGAATTTTACATCTAAATTTAGACCATATACCCCCTAAAATTCAGATCATTCCTCCCCCCTTAGAAAATGTTGGTCCCCATCATTTCACCCATGCTAAAAAGAGAAACCCCATTATTGTACCATTATGATTACAATGTGAAAATACCTAATGAAGAGAAGGGTTTTGTGTGGATGACCCATAAATATGGGTTTGTGGTTGTCCCATAATCTAGTTGACAATGAAATTGTACATGGGTAGAAAAATAAAGAAATTTTAATAAAATCCTGAAATTTAAAAAAATAATATGGAAAAATCGTGACTTTGGGGGTTGTGAACGTCCTTCTGCAAATCTATTCATAACTTTTTCTACAGGTGATCAAATCCAATTCCGTTGAAGACCCATTTGAGATACTAAAGAGATATTCCCATCGATATATGAAACTTGTTCTAAGGTAGCCCATGGATTGATAAAAACCAGGCCGAATTTGAAGGGCGCGCGGTCATGTTGGTTACAAACATGTGCTGCTTCAAACACATATATCTCATAAACTAGACGACGAAATGAAATTCCGCGAAATACCCATTTGAGATAATGAAGAGATATTTCCATTAGTATGTGAAAATCCTTCTTTAGTTTCTCGAGAAGGGAGAAAAAGACCTTTGAATATGGTGGTATGCGCAACCTCCTTGGGTCAAATACATGTTGAGATTCAATCAATGATATCTCTCAAACCAGGAATCCAAATGAGATTTCGTGAAACATGATTTGAGATATTGAAGAGATCTTTCTAGACATATGTGTAACTCTTTTTGTAGTTTCTTGAGAAGGGATAAAAATACCGTTGAAGATAGTGGTACACACAACCTCCTTGGATCAAATACATGATGTGATTCAATCAATAATATCTCTCAAACCAGGAAGCCAAATGAGATTCCACGAAATACCCATTTGAGATATTGAAGAGATATTTCCAATGAGTTATGGTAGAGCCTCTGAAATGATGTGTAGAGGTCGTAGCATCTCTTTGAATTTGGATGAGTGTAGAGGGCCACAAAATATGCCAATGGTTTGTAGAGCAACATGGGCTATTGTAGAGGTTGTGGAACCTCTGTGGGCAGCATGGACACCCTACAAATTTGTTGAAAATGTTGCAGACCAATGGATATAGTGGATCCATGTATAGATGTAGTGAATCCATGTATGGTTCTCCTTGTAATGGTGAACGAAGATCTGAGGGTAAAACAAAAGGACCTTGTAATGCCTGTGGACCAACTGTGATGATTATAGTGTATGGCCTGAAAAATGGATTCCGATAGTACCAAAAGGAGGTGGGTGATTACTGCAAATGTTTGAACCCGCAACATGCTTCAAACCCTTGTTCAGATGGAGAGCGTACTTGCTCTGAGACCACTGATCTGGATCTCGGGGGATGAGATTTGGATGGATTGAATGCCAAGAGAGGAGGAGGTTAGACATGCCAATATTGCATGAAAATAAGAATGGACAAAAACATGTAAATGAAGTACTCAGGAGGCGAGGCTCAAAGATGAGCCTCACCTCTAAAACTAATTACTAGTAAATCACTCATAGCTAATTAATCTCACAATGAACAATATAAAATATGAGAGAAGCCAAAATGAGTAACTTGATATTATGAGAAGGCTTTCTAGGCCTTTATATAACATTACAAAATGGTCCATTGGACAAATTCAAAAACAGCTCATTAAATGAGTCTCCATTATTAGTATAATAGATCTAACTACCTAGCTAACTAAGTAGTGGAAAATAAAACCCAATACAATAATGTAAAGAACTCATTAAATGAGTCTCTATTATAATAATAATAGATCTAACTACCCAACTAACTAAGTAGTGGAAAATAAAACCCAGTACAATAATGGAGAAGTGAGACTTTCTTTGACCCATATGGGCAACCTGTTAGCCCAATTAATTAATGAGTAGGCAGACATCTCCTTGATCCACATGGGCAATCTATTAGCTTTATAGCTTTATGAATTTTGCATCTAAATTTAGACCACATACCCCCTAAAATTCAGATCATTCCTTCCCCCTTAGAAAATGATGGTCCCCATCATTTCACCCATGCTAAAAAGAAAAACCCCATTATTGTACCATTATGATTACAATGTGAAAATACCTAATGAAGAGAAGGGTTTTGTGTGGTTGACACATAACCATGGTTTTGTTGTTGACCCATAACCTAGTTGACAATGACATTGTATGTGGGTAGAAAAATAAAGAAATTTTAATAAAATCCCAAAATTTTAAAAAATAATATGGAAAAATCGTGACTTTGGGGGTTGTGAACATCCTTATGCAAATCTATTCGTAACTTATGCTACATGTGATGAAATCCAATTCCGTCGAAGACCCATTTGAGCTACTAAAGAGATATTTCCATCGATATATGGAACTTTTTTTGGGGTGGCCCATGGAGTGAGAAAAACCAGGCCAAATTTGAACAACGCGCGACCACGGTGGTTACAAACATGTGCTACTTCAAACACATATATCTCATAAACCATAAAACAAAATAAAATTACGCGAAATACCCATTTGAGACATCGAAGATATATTTCCATCCATATGTGGAACTCATTCTGTAGTTTTCTGAGAAGGGAGAAAAATACCTTTGAAGATGGTGGTATACACTGCCTCCTTGGGTCAAATACATGTTGCGATTCAATCGATGATATCTCTCAAACCAGGAAGCCAAATGATATTCCGCGAAACATGATTTGAGATATTGAAGAGATATTTCCAGCCATATGTGGAACTCCATTTGTGTTTTCATGAGCAGGGAGAAAAATACCTTTGAAGATAGTGGTATACACGACCTCCCTGGATAAAATACATGCTGAGATTCAATCGATGATATCTCTCAAAAAAGGAATCCAAATGATATTCTGCGAAATACACATTTGAGATTGTTGGTGTATAAATATGTCCAATATATTACACTCATTTATATGTCAATCCAGGATTCGTAATCGAAAGAGTTGTTACACTATATGTGCCGAGAACAGGTAACCTACCTATGTATGTTGTATCTAGCTTAAGCAAGAAATAATTAATAACATAATACTATGTTTCTAAGATTTATGAATGCTTCACACAAATTTAAACTTAGAAGAGAAACCTGATAACAAAACTTCTTAAGAAAACAGTCAATCAAAAGGTTCTTTCTTAGGTGACAAGTCTATTCATTCCAAGCTTATGGATTAGAGAGATGAACTTAAGATCTTGTTTCCTATAGCAACCAAAAACAATGATTAACAATAAACTTCAGTCACTCTTGAAAAAGAAATCAATCCCAACTCTATTATATTCAAGAAAACTTTCTTTAATACAGGGAGCAACCAACAGGATTGAGAGACTTCATTATGGAACATGAAAATAAGAGATGAAGTCCTATGGTTCCTGTACCTGCTGAGAACACTACAATCACAAACTTAAAATAATAACATTTTCTTAACAATCCCACACATCAAAATTTTATCAAGTAAATGTCAACTTGCAATATTAGAAAAGGAAACTATCTATTTGGTCTAGTATCTGATTACTGACACTGATTTAGAAACAAATGATTATGTGCTGAAATTTTAAAATGTATTTGAAATCATTGACAACACACCACTGTTAAATACTCACACAATCACACAAAGCATGTACAGGGAGGTTTACCTTGGTTGGGGCAGTGGGCCCTTGCCGAACCAACAAGGTACCTCTAAAAGGATAATAGACTAAAACGTTCTAATCATACTCAGGAATTGAACAACATATCATTTGTATTTCTTCAACTTGTAAATTGAATCAACAGTTCATCATCTCGTACATTAAAACAATATGTATCATCTGGTTCTTGTTACTTTCTTCATTACATCCATCTTATTCTATCTCCTATACAACATCCCTTATAAATAAGGTGAGCCAATACTATCAAGATCTAAAGATAAGTATCAAATAGTTTTTAAAATATTACAATTGGTATTCACATCAAATCTATAGGGATGGAATTCATCCTCATGAAACAAAGTGCATGAGTGATGAAGTCTATCATGATCTCAAAAACTTCTTTAGAAACTTCGATCCAACTGACTTCTTGGAATATCCATCAACATACTCGTTCAACAGGTGAATTCTGGAAACCGGGGTTTGGTACCGGAATACACACAGTCGCAATCCTGAGTACCGGATTAGGCACACGAGTAGTACCAGAATGGGCACAAGACTTGGTATTGGAATAAAGCAGAGTGTGTAGGTACCAGAATGAATGCCGAGTTGTGCTAGTATCGGATGCCATGCTGTGCAGGTACCAAAATAACACTGAGCGGACAATACCAGAATAGGTGGAGCTTTGGGTACCAGAATAGACTTGGTACCGGATTATGCTGTAGCTTGTAGTACCAGAATGCATTGTAGCCGTAGTACCAGAATAGTGAGGTAACAGATCAAAATTTCTTAGGATTCAAATGATTAGGATCATATAAAATCAAACATTTAATCGAATTAACTGAAGAAAAGTAAACAAATCATGCCTTAATCATAAGTTACCTCTCTATGCACATAAATAAGGTCATCAGGTGTATTTATGAAGGAAACAATCAAGTATATACTTATAACATAGGAAAAATTGGCTCAGATACAAGGTAATATAGGGCATTAGAAGTGTCAAAATGGAGACTCAACATTTCCCCCATGCTAAAGTCATTGCATGTCCCCATGCAACAACATCAAAACTGGTACTCAAAAACTTTTTGGAAAATTGAACCATTCCCCATCATTTCTCTAGCTGTAGGATGCTAAAACCATAAGTTTCGCTCCTCAGTTCCTTCGTAATTACTCTGGTGTATTGGATCAATCGTAAGAATTTTTTGAGTTTAGCAAAGACCTCTGCATTATGTTCTTTTAATTGTGCATTCTCCACCTTGATGTGCCTATCTGATACCTGGTACTTTGCAACTTCTTGTTTCAACTTCCCAATATTCACTATTAATTGTTGTTTGCTTAGAGATTTGTCTGGACTAGATATGGTTGTTTGCTTAATCAACTCCTCTTGGGCTTCCTTTTCCTTTCTCAGACCCCTCAAAGTTTCTGTCACCAACCCCTCTGTCTCACTAATCGTAGCTCCATAGCCACTTCCTTTTTCTGGAGAATTCAAGATATCAATGGGTTCTCCTTGAAGAGAAGGCATATGTGGAATTGTTGTCTTCTTGGCCATGCTTTTGGTGGTCCTTCGTATGGGAGGTGAGACTCCCTTGGATTTGTTGATAGGGGTGGAAGTCTCCTCAAACAACTTCCTCTTCTTCATCTTAATAGCAATTGTAGTCCTGGACACTTGTTTCTCCTGTTTCGATTTGACTTTTATCTTGAAGAACCAAAGTGTGGGTTATGGAGTCTGCCCCTGCTGATCGGTCCTTATTTCTATTCTAGAATATTGAGGTGTAGGTTCAGAAATTTGTTTCTTTCGAGCCTTTCCCATTTTGATCTTTCCTTTGTTTCCCCTTGTCATCTTAGGAGTTTCTTCTAACTCACTAACCGGTTTTTGAGGAGACACAATAACTACCTCAGGGGTATTTTCCAACTCCTTAACCGATTCTTGAGGGGGGTCAACAGTTGCCTCAGGATATCATGTGAAATCTCATGTTGATCTATCTTCTTCTTCTTTCGTTTCTTCCTCTATGACAATTGATCTTTAGGACTCAAGACTGAGCTAGGTACTTTAGACTGGGCATGATTCTCCTTCTCAGATGTGGTGGGCCCTTCTAGGATTTGTTCTGCTGGCACACTCTCTTTTTGACCCTTTTTCTTGCTCTGCATGTTGAGGTCATGGGTCTTCTCCAATTGGATGGCTGGTTTTGGTGACAACTCAATGGTTGCTTCAGGAGAACGGTCTGATAGTTCCCCTAGCTGAGAGTCTTTTTTCTGTCTTATATCTTTTGGAATCGAGATAGGACTTATTTTCTTAGATTGTGAAGCTTTCTTCTTTTTGAATGTAGTAGGCTCCCCTACAACAGACTTTCCTTTCTCCAATCCCTCAATAGGCTGGGATGAGCTAGGTGTAACAGTGGCTTCCTTCTTTCTGGATGTAGTAGGATCCTCTACAAATGACTTTTCTTTCTCCAATCCCTCAATAGGATGGGATGAGCTGGGTGTAACAGTGCCTTCTTTTCCCCCCAATGCCTTACTTCTGTCTTTCTTTTCCTTTCTGCTTGACCCCTCACTATGTATTCATGTTTCTTGTTCCTCTATAGATTTAGACATTCCTTCCTGAGCAAAATTCTGTTGGAGTAGTTGATTCCAACTACCACCTTGTGTCCTCAAGGCATGGACAACCAAATTTTTTATTAGGCTATGGTGATGAAGGTTGGTTTCAGGTTTCTTGGAAGTTGATTTCACTCCTCTCACCATTTTATTTAAACTCATCCATAGGAAGTGAGGAAAATCAATTTGTGGCCCTCCTTCAAAATGTGATAAAAGTTTCAAATGATAAATGAAGGTTACTGCATACCTCCCTTCGCAGGTGAGAAATCTCTGCAAAATCATGAGCATCGTCTAATATTCCTCTTTGCTGTAGCTTCAAGGAATTCCCTTAGTCCAATCAAGGTCTTGATGTTCTGGTTTGAGAAATTTTTGACAAAGCTTCCTATCAACGATCACCCTCTTGAAGAATTTTTCTCCAGCCGAAGGGAGGCCTGTAGCTTCTGCTATGGTGGCCTCCGAAATTGTTAACTTCATATCTCCAAACTGCACGCTTTCTCCATCATATGTCTGCGCAAAAGAAAGAGAGACTCCTTCATGATGGCCTTTAAACTTTTCCAAAAATGGGACCCAACCGACCTGTTCATATTTTTCCCTGCAAGCTTGATATTCTACTGTTTCCTTGTATAATTGAAATATGGGCTCATGCTTGTCGAACCCCATGCTAGCTTAAAATGATTCTTTAGGGAATATCAGGCACAGAAAGAGGATCGAGGGTTGAGTACCATATCAACGCAGATCGTGATGGAGTACCGGATCAACGCAGATCGTGATGGAGTACCATATTAATGTAGACCATGATGGAGTACCAGAAGGGGATAAGTATGCAAAAGATACGAAGGCACGAGATCACAATGTGAATGCAGGTGGTGTGACAGTAATATGGTAAATAACACTCATCTGGATGGTAGAGCCATCCAGAGGAGCATTTATAAATTGAGATTCAGTTTACAATGGTCACATCGAGGGTAATGATGACAAGGTAAGACATGTCAAACCCATTAACAACTTATAGAATCGTATGAGAGTTAGCGTCATACCATATTCATGGGAGTGTTAGAAAATGATGATAAGAGATGTGTTCATTATGACCAGAACTCATGAGTATGAAATCAGATGACATCATCGAGATCATGGTTTGACATGCGTAAAGATGCGGCTTGAGTCATTCATATGGCACGATAGTGAATCATGGGATTATGAGGTTTCTTTACTAGATAAACAAAAAGGCATGAATTTGATCTTGTGAGAGACACAATGACCTCATACTCTCAACATTTTGGGAAACATGGACGTTTTCTTCATACGGAAATGTAGACAAGGATTTTACAGAAGTCCGTGGTAGGGAGTGTTATCCACATTTTTGGTTATCAAGATGATATTACGATCATGTCATGATGATGGAAGATCAAACTCTTCATTAAGGACTTTTTTCTGAAGAAGGTTACACTTGTCATTTTCTCAAAAATCATATTTTGAAGATAGTTCGCAGGCTGCATATATACTCTCCTGCGGGAATCCTTAATTTCCGCATGCTGCATTCAACTTGATTGCGGACTTTCCACACTGTGTTAATGGTTAGGGTGTGGACATGTTTCTAAAGGAATAAAATGAATAAGTTCTCGATCCTTCTAGAAGGAATCTTCTAGAAGGGTGAGTTGGAGTTCGAATGGTTGGAAAAATACCGACTTTCCAGATATCTTGGGATCATTCCCTATCCAAGTAACTAACCAATCTTCTCCTATATATTGAGGATATTACTTATGGAAAAGGTTAAGCAAGAACAATAACAATAAGAAGAAGCAAGCTAGTGAGAGATTGATTGGAGAACTGGTGCAAGACTGTATGAAGGATTGAAGCTACAGCAGAGAGAGACAACAAGTAATCATATGTGGTTGAACTTCTTCATGCATGAGCAAGTGTGTGTGTCAGAGCTAGGAGCCATCGAAAGGAGATCTACGACATCAAGGCTCAGGTTGTATATTTCTCTTTCAGTTAATATAATACATGAA
>ML795199.1:344025-356061 GCA_009831015.1 Picea engelmannii | reverse complement strand
GAGAAAGTGTGTGTGTCAGAGCTAGGAGCCATCGAAAGGAGATCTACGACATCAAGGCTCAGGTTGTATATTTCTCTTTCAGTTAATATAATACATGAATATGTCCCTTTCCCATAATGATGATGTCATCTTATTACATGATTGCTTGATCACATGTATAGACTAGGTATTGAATATATTAATGCCTTTGCTGTGATTGGTTTGTGTTGTTGTGATTGGAACGACACAAGAGCATTGGAGCAGAGCAAGGAACAACATAGATTAAAGGAGAGCGTTCATAAGGTATGTCCACTATCCATTTCTCTTAGTTCATTCAATATTTAGATCTAGGGAAAGTGTAGTATTCTGTTACGGTTTGTTCCAGATCCAGGTGGATCTGGGGAGATTGGTCTGTGTCCGCACTCACGAATTTATCCATAAACAGGGAGTGTGTCATGATTCGAGAGTAACCATATGTTTAATGCATAATCAGTCTAGTTTCTTTAATAAAACGAAAAATGTTGAATCTATATGTCCTAGTACTAAAATCAAGCAACAAAACTTGAAGATATGATTAGAGCTACCAGTCACCTTATTTACCAGTACCGAATTACTTGAGTACCAGATCACCTGAGTGCAGAGTTATGGTCAGTACCAGATAGACATATGATTCCTCCCTCAGTACTAGAGGAGTGCATAGATGTTGTTCAGTATCAGATGTGGCCTAGCACTGGATGAGCGCATAAATGACCATTGGTACCAGATGAACACAGGGGTGATCATTGGTATCATATGAGCACAGAGAGAGGGTTTAGTATCGAAACAATGTAGAAATGACCATTGGTACTAGATAAGCACAGAGGCAAACATTCTATCCTGGTAATTGAAGAGATTTTGACACCGTACCTGGTGGCAGTGCTTTGTAGACTGGAACTTTTGTAGGCTTCACCTTGTAGAAGTAGCTGGTGTTCTGGAAGGGGACCTGTGATCTGATTCAATTGAAAAACCATGTATATGGAACAAATACCAACACTAGATGCAGGAATTCTAAGTTTGCATCAGAATAATGCAAAAAGAATTTAGTCTCTGGACTCCAAGTTCTGTGACAAGAGGGTATTCTGTAATTGGATGACTAGATGTTGAGATTTATAACCCTCCTCTTTTGGAACCAAGCTGATCACTATTCTTGTTGGCACTACCTTTTTATTACAAAAAATATAATCCTAACTACTACTTCTCTATGGATTTTTATCGAGCCCAGATTAGTTAATGCTCGCCGGTGTTTTCAATTTTAAAGAGTCTGAAAAACTTAAAGAAAACTCTATATACCGTCCCATGGATTTTTCTCGAGCCCGGGCCAGTTCCTACTCGCCGATATTTTCAATTTTAAAGAGTCTAAAAAACTTAAAGAAGACTCGATCTGGTAAATGTCCTCTTAATTCATTTATCTACATGAGAACACAACCAAATTTTTGTTTTTGTTAGTTATAAAAAAACAAAAGAAAAGTTCTATAATGACACACCTATGTACATAGCTAAATTAATTCATGCAATTGAACTTACTATGGTGGGTCAGCAGGAGGAGAGACCCTCTTGCTTACCAATTGCATTTCAGAATTCTGAAGAACATTTTTGACAAAATCCTCTTTCGATAAAGGCTTATGATAAACCTTCAGTCGATGCCCATTTATGACAAAGGGAGTCTGATTCTCATGAATGGTCTTTATCCTTACTAAACCATTGTCATAAACTGTATCAACCTCATAGGGTCCCAACCATCTAGTAGACAATTTACCTTTAAAATTTTTGAACCTACTATCATATAGGAGGGCCCAATCACCTGACTAAAATGACTTCTTTTTGATGTACTTGTCATGCCATTTAGTCCTTTTCTCTTGTATAAGGGTGGTCCTTTGTAGATCATCTTGTATTATCTCATCAAGCTTATTTAATTGTAATAGCCTTTGTTTTTGAGCTTCATTAAGATCCATCCCTAATTGTATGGTAGTCCTGAAGGTTTTTACTTGAAATTCTATGGGAAGTAGTACCTGTTTCCCATACACCAACTCATAAGGTGTATGTTCTGTTGTATTTCTCCAAGCTATCCTATAGTCCCATAAGGCCTCAGGTAACCTATCAGCCCAATCTTTGTGATGCAACTGAACAATCTTGGTGAGGATAACCTCTATCACCTTGTTGGTTGATTCCACTTGCCCGTTTGCTTGGGGGTGACAAGGAAAATATTTTCTGTGTTTGATCCTGTACTGTTCAGTAAGAGCCTTGACCAAATTTTAAGTGAATTGGGTTCCTTGGTCAGTGAATATTTCCTGAGGTACACCGAAACGAGTAAATATTTCTTCAAAGAGAAAGTCTACAACAGATTGTTCATTAGCAGAATACAAAGCTTTAGCTTCCACCCATTTAGTTACATAATCTGTGCAGACCAAGATGTACTTCTTCCTTCTAGACATAGGGTTGATAGGACCTACACAATCCAGAGCCCATTTTTCAAAAGGTTCAATTACTACCTGTCTTGGAGGGGTATCTCATCGATTGCAATAGGTTTTCCCATTCTTTGGCAGTCATCTCAGCTGGCCACATACTTATTTTCATCATTAAAAATAGTTGTCCAATAGTAGCCAGACTGTAGAATCTTATATGATGTCCTTTTGTCAACAAAGTGGTCTCCACATGGACCATCATGACAGACTCTAAAAATATCCTGCATCTCATGCTCCCGAACACATCTTTTGATCACCAAGTCAGGCCTAGTTCGGTATAAGCAATCATCATGCCACATGTAATTGGCACTTAGCTGGACAATTCTTTGTTTGTCTCAGGAGGATAGATTCTGAGGTAACTTCTTGTTACAAGATAGTTGGCTACATCTGCATACCAAGGAGTATAAGTAGAAATATAAAATAGATTCTCATCCAGGAAATCATCATCTATTGGAGTATTATCACCTACATGAATGAGTCTGGACAAGAAATCAACAACTAAATTATCTTTTCTAGGCCTATCAATGATGGTGATATTGAATTCTTTTAGTAATAACAACCATATAGTTACTCTAGAATTTTTAATAGGCTTGTTCATTAAAAATCTGATAGCTGAATGGTCGGTATGTACAAAGACTTCATACCCTGTTATGTAGTGAAGTCATCCATATAGACTTCCACACAGTCATGGGTCAAATCAGAGAAAATGGCCAAGACATCCCTTTGAAAAGTAGTAGGGGCATTACATAAACCAAAAGGAAGAACCCTATAGGCATAGGTCCCCCAGGGGCAGGTAAATGTGGTTTTTCCTGGTCTTATGGTGAAATTTGGATTTGATTGTAACCACTAAACCCATCTAAGAAAGAAAAATACCACTTTCTTGACAAAGTGTCCAAGACATGGTCTATGAAAGGCAAGGGAAAGTAATCTCTATAGGTAGCCTTGTTTAATTATCTAAATTCCACACAAATCCTCCATTTACCATTCTTTTTAGGGACAATAACTAATGGGGAGACCCACTTGCTATCTGATATAGGATAGATGAAATTGGCTTGCAAGAGTTTCTGGAGTTCTTCTTTCACTATGTCTTTTAAGGCTGGATTCATTCTTCTTTGGGGTTTCCTAACATGTATGATTTGATCATTAGTGTAAATTTGATGCATACAAGTGTCTGGATGGATCCCTTTCATGTCAGAGTAATCCCATGCAAAAGCACCAGATTGCCCTTGAATCATCTATATCAACTTTTGTTGATGATCTATTTCTAAGCTAGCATTGATATACAAAGATTTTCCAGGACTGATTTCAATAGCCTGAACAATTGATTCTTTTCCTTCATCTATTTTTGAAATGGTGGCTACTGTAGAGGTGGAAGGGTGCCAAATTTCTTGGAATTCAGAGCTAAAGATATGTGTATATTTAGGAAAAGATTGAGGATATTCAATGCATGCTGAATCAACCAAGAATAGACTTAAAATTTGTTCTTCAGTTTGCTCTTGAACTCCTTTTAAATGTTCGAGTGTCAACAAGGGCTAAGTGCAGTCTTCCTCCCCATAGGGATTCTCCAACCAGAAATGAACTTCAGTGGTTGGTTGGGCAGGGGGAAAAAGGATAAGTTTTTGACTTTGAGTGCCATTGGAAATTGTCATCTCTCCAGATCAGCAATAAGAAAAAACCAATGCGATGAATCCAAAAGATCTATCTCATCACAACAATGGTCGCAAAAGTCTTAGAACACAAATAAATAATAAATACATCAACAGTGGCCAACCAAGGTCGACCAAGTACTAATGGATGTCCTGGTTTGGAGGATTTGGGATGAATCACTAAAAAATCCACAAGGTATTCCCAAGAAGCCAAGGTAACTGTTATATTGTCTAATTTTCCCGCTGGGGTGATGACTAATTTGTCTGCAAGCTCCAACAAAGTTTGTGTTGGTCTGAGGTGATCTAGTTGCAAGGTTTTCATAGTGTGAACTGACATAACATTTATTGCTGCCCCTAGATAAATCAACGTGTTTGGAAAAGAAACACTGTTAATTTCTATGGTTACCACTGGGTTTCCTGGATCACTATATTTGGATGGAATTTCTGTTATAAACTCTGACAACTGTCCAACCACCTGTATGATAGAAGGCTCCTTACTCTTCCTCCATGGATTTTTAATGCAAATATCCCTTACAATTTTAGTGTAAATAGGTATATCCTTGATGGCCTGAAGTAGGGGAATCTTTACACATATATTTCTAAGTTCAGTCTCTAGATTATGTCCTAGAGGTTCCTCAGATTTCTTCACAAGTAACCTTTCTGGATAAGGAGGAGGGTTCATTTTCTGAGGTGTTTCTGCTGCATGAGAATTGTGAGGAGGAGTTTCTTGTTGTACATGGGTGTTTCTTTCTTCATTTAATTGATTAACCATTTGTTCTTCTCTTTGAACTGTTTGAATATCTATTTGTTCTTCTTCTTGAACTGTGTGATTATCTACTTGTTCTTCTTCTTGAATAACCACAGTAGGATTTGTTTTATTTACAACCCTCCCTGATCTTAATTCAATTCCATTAAATGGAGATGGAGTTATTACATAAGTGGAGAAGGTTTGTACTTCAAGGTTTTGTACAGGTTGTGTCGTTCTGTTACTTGGATTAGGGATAGGTTGTGTAGGAATAGGGGTAGGTCAAGGAGGGGTTTGAATAGGTGCAGCGTGCATTTGTTGCTGTAAATTTGGATTCATAGGCAGTGTAAGTTATTGTTGCAGCTGTGGGGGTGGAGGAAGAGTAGGAGGATTAAATCCTGGGAGCAACTGAGAAATATTTGAAGGGTATTGTGGGTAGGTGGGAAAATTTGTTGGTTGAAAGGTAACATTCCCGTATGCAGGCCCTCTCCATCCTTGTTTCCAAGGTTGGATTTGTGGATGTTGTGGTGACCATTGAGGATAAGACATGGGAGGTACCCATTGCTGTTGTGAATATTGTGTAGTAGGGTCTGCAAACATATTGGGATTTTGTTGTCTCCATGGCCTCTTAGGGGGGTAGGATGTTTCATGAGGTTCTCCTCCTCCCTTGAATATGGCTTTAAGTCTAGGTAAAGAAGGGAACTGATTGGTAGGGTGATCCTCTGTACAGAGGCCATATATTTCAATAACATTAAGGGGGCATTCCTTTTCAGGATGCTTTTTCCTATACCGATGATAGAAAATTGCTAAAGCAACATTTTCTTCCTCTTGTTTCCTTTTAATTTTTATGGTATCAAGTTGGGAACCGATGGTGTTTAGGATGTCTGTTTTGAAGTTTTCTAATAGATTCCCTAATTCAATCCTAGTAACACCTCCTGATGTGGGTTTAACAATTCTATTTGTAGGATTCCTTACACTTTTTCCCGTTTTGGCTTGACCGCGGGAGTATCTTTTACAATACTCTGCTATGTCCACAAATGGATTTTGGTACACATCTCCAGAACTCATGAGGTTTAGTACTTCAATGCAATCATCCCTCACACCCTTTAGGAAGATAGTCCTAACTATGGCTGCGTCTAAGGAAAATTTCTTAGTATTTTGGTAGTTGTATAGGAACCTCTCTAGGTAATCCTCCAGGCTCTCTTCCTCAGATTGTTGCATTTTAAATATGTCATTCCTAGCATCCCTAGGTCTAAAATAATCTTGATATTTCTGGAGGAAGGTCTCCATCATACCATCCCAAGATAAGATAGTCTATTCTCATAGGCTCATAAACCACCTTAGTGTTGAATCTTTTAGTGTACCTAGAAAGAGTTTTAATTTTTGTGAATTATCAGTGTAATTATAACTTCTACATAGTGTATCAAATTCAAACAAAAATGATTCAGGATATTTTGTTGACATACCATGGAAGTGAGGTAGTGAGAACAATGGAATGTTCTTCATAGCAATGTCTCTAACGATGTTCAGTATGGGGAATCCAAATGTCTCTATTTCATTAGCTGCATTTCCTTCCTCTTCTGCCATATCTCTAGACAATTTGTAGGGTGGTGGTGATGTCTCTCCACTAAGTGAGGGTTCAACCACTCGGTTGTTTGGTATATCTAGCTGTTCCAATGTCTTGTGTGGTTCCCCAATGACAGATGCAACTTCCTCTATCAGTACCTCTGTTTCTTTTCCTGTTCCTCCTTCCAATGGGGTCGCCAGTGCTTCCCCTCTTTCCTATTGTCTTATGCTTTCAATCTGAATAGTGGCTTCGGATTTAGTGCCTTTGGCTGTTGTTCCAATTGCTGCCTTTGAGCTTTCTCCTCTGAGAATTTTTCCTCCATGAATTAGTATGGGGGGGGGGGTTGTTGTTTTTTGTTTTTATAACTTTTCTGAGATTTTGGGAGCAATAAATATACCTTTATTATCCCTATACCTACTCATAAAAGAAATTCCAATACAAAAACACAAATTTGTAACTATCAAAAGTAAGAGGACAACTTGATTTTGGAGCAACCCCACCAAAGTGGATGCGTAGGTTATTACCTCTCATCTTACCATCTTCTCTCCACCCATCCTTAAATCCAATCCAAACTCATCAAACCAATAAAAAATTCAAAATGCTACCTATTACCGTTTAGAACTCCCTGACAATGACACCAAAATGTTGGTGTATAAATATGTCCAATATATTACACTCATTTATATGTCAATCCGAGATTCGTAATCGAAAGCGTTGTTACAGTATATGTGCCGAGAACATGTAAACTGCCTATGTCTGTTGTATCTAGATTAAGCAGGAAATAATTAATAACACAATAATCTGTTTCTAAGATTTCTGAATGCTTCACACAACTTTAAACTTAGAAGAGAAAACTTATAACAAAAAATCTTAAGCAAACAATCAATCAAAAGGTTATTTCTTAGGTGACAAGCCTGTTCATTCCATTCTTATGAATTAGAGAGATGAACTTATGATCTTGTTTCCTGTAGCAACCAAAACAATGATTAACAATTAACTTCAGTCACTCTTGAAACATAAATCAATCCCAACTCTATTCTATTCAACTAAACTTTCTTTAGTACAGGGAGAAACCAACATGATTGAGAGACTTCATTATGGAACATGAAAATAAGAGATGAATTCCTATGGTTCCTGTACCCGCTGAGAAAACTACTATCACAAACTTAAAATAATAACATTTTCTTAACAATCCCACACATCAAAATAATATCAAGTAAATGTCAACCTGCAATATTAGAAAAGGAAACTATCTATTTGGTCGCGTATCTGATTACTCACACTGATTTAGAAGCAAATGATTTCGTGCTGAACTTTTAAAATGTATTTGAAATCATTGACAACACACCACTGTTAAATACTCACACAATCACACAAAGCATGTACATGGAGGTTTACCTTGGTTGGGACAGTGGGCCCTTGCCGAACCAACAAGGTACCTCTAAAAACATAACAGACTAAAATGTTCTAATCACACTAAGGAATTGCACAACATATCATTTTTATTTCTTCAACTTGTAAATTGAATCAATAGTTCATCATCTCGTACATTAAAACAATATGTATCATCTGGTTCTTTCTACTTGCTTCATTACATCCATCTTATTCTATCACCTATACAACATCCCTTATAAAGAAGGTGAGCCGGTACTACCAAGATCTAAGGATAAGTATCAAATAGTTTTTAAAATATTACAATTGGTATCTCACATCGAATATCTAGGGATGGACTTCATCCTCATGAAACAAAGTGCATGAGTGATGAAGTCTATTGTGGTCTCGAAAACTTCTTTAGAGACTTCGATCCAACTGACTTCTTGGAATCTCCATCAACATAGTCGTTCAACAGGTGAATTCTAGAAACAGGGGTTTGGTACCGGAATACACACAGTCGCAATCCTGAGTACCAGATTAGGCGCACAAGTAGTACAGAAATGGGTGTAAGACTTGGTACATGAATAATGCAGAGTGTGTAGGTACCAGAATGGATGTTGAGTTGTGCTAGTACCAGATGCCATGCTGTGTGGGTACCGGAATAACGCTGAGCGAAAAGTATCAGAATAGGTGGATCTTTGGGTACCAGAATAGACTTGGTACTAGATTACGCTGTAGCTTGTAGTACCAGAATGCACTGTAGCTGTAGTACTGGAATAGTGAGGTACCAAATCAAAACTGCTTATGAGTGAAACAATTAGGATAATATAAAATAAAAAATTTAATCGAATTAACTCAAGAAAACTAAGCAAATCATGCCTTAATCATAAGTTACCTCTCTATGCACATAAACAAGGTCATCAGGTATATTTATGGAGGAAACAATCAAGTATATACTCATAGCATAGGAAAAATAGGCTCAGATACAGGGTAATATAAGGCATTAGAAGTGTCAAAATGGAGACTCAACAAAGATATTGAAGAGATATTTACAATGAGTTATGTTAGATTCTCTGAAATGATGTGCATATGTCACAACACCTCTTTGAAGTTGGATAAATTTAGAGGGCCATAAAATATTCCAAGGGTTTGTAGAGCAACATGGGTTGTTGTAGAGGTTTTGGAACCTCTGTGGGCATCATGGACACCCTGGAAATTTGTTGAAAATGTTGCTGACCAATGGATGTAGTGGATCCATGTATAGATGTAGTGAATCAATGTATGGATGTAGTGAATCCATGTATGGTTCTCCTTGTAATGGTGAACGAAGATCTGAGGGTAAAAAAAAAGGCCCTGTAATGCATGTGGACCAACTGTGATTCTTACATTGTATGGCCTGACAAATGGATTTTGATAGTACCAAAAGAAGGTTGGTGATTGCTTCAAATGTTTGAACCCGCAACATGCTTCAAACCCTTGTTTTGATGGAGAGCGTACCCTCTCTAATACCACTGATACGGATCTCAGGGGATGAGATTTGGATGGATTGAATGCCGAGAGAGGAGGATATTAGACATGCCAATATTGCATGAAAAGAAGCATGGAAAAAAACATGTAAATGAAGTACTCGAGAGGTGAGGCTCAAAGAGGAGCCTCACCTCTAAAATTAATTACTAGTAAATCACTCTGAGCTAATTAATCTCACAATGAACAATATAAAATATGAGAGAAGCCAAAATGAGTAACTTGATATTATGAGAAGGCTTGCTAGGCCTTTATATAGAATTACAAAATGGTCCATTGGACAAATTAAAAAAAACTCATTAAATGAGTCTCTATTATTAGTATAATAGATCTAAATACCCAGCTAAATAAGTAGTGGAAAATAAAACCCAACACAATAATGTAAAAAACTCATTAAATGAGTCTCTATTATTATAATAATAGATCTAACTACCCAACTAACTAAGTAGTGGAAAATAAAATCCAATACAATAATGGATATGCGGAACTCTCTTTGACCCATATGGGAAACCTGTTATCCCAATTAATTAATGAGGAGGTGGGAATCTCCTTGATCCACATGGGAAATCTATTAGCTTTATAGCTTTATGATTTTTGCATCTAAATTTAGACCACATACCCCCTAAAATTAGGATCAAATCCTCTATGGAGTCAACGAGAACGTTGGATCGGTTATCGAGTTGTTTTACATGTGTAGCTTTCGTCCTAGGTAGTATTGAAGCTGTTGGTAGTTGGCCAAGTAACTTGGCGTATGAGTGTGTGATGCCCCGAGTTTCAAAAAACTCCCCATTAGGGACAAGATACCAAGCTTCAGGATTGGCTTCTGGGCTTCCAGAAGAACTTTCAAATGCAGGTTAGGAATCTTCAAAGATTATATCCTGCTCAGAAGGGATATGTGGAATGCATTGTTGGACAATAATATTATCAAAGTATTGGCTATGTGTTTGTCAAAAAATTATGCTAGCCATGCAAATCAGGCTCTCCTTCTAGTGCTAATTCTGTTGAGGTGGCATAATTTTCCTTCAACAGTAAGGGGTACTCCCCGATGCACGATCCCAATTAGAATATGCACCATTTGGTTTAGGAGACCCATCCATATTTTGGCTCGGCTACCATAACTGGGTTTGAGGAGTGATTGGATGGTTATGAATGCAATGGGAATGCAAATGAAAAATAACTAAGTGCATAAATGAAATCTAATCTATCCTATCCTAGATAAGAGAAATTATAGTAAGCAATGAGCAACTATAAATGCAACTAATCCCTGTAAATGACTTCTTCCAAATAGATGTTAAGAAGCAACAAGGTTAGACAACACATGCATGTAAATAACATAACCAGATTAGTCTAAGTCATGAAATTACATACATAAACAACTCATCATCTCAGGACAAAGAAGACAAGAAAGAGTAAACAAAGCTATACTAAAGATTTCGATTTGCATAAGAAAAATCTATCAACAAAAGGATATTCTTACATCACATGTAAACAACAAACAATTTGATGAAAATAGTTTACAACAAGCCACCATCCACAAGAGTTATTCTCTCTAACAAAATGGCCCTGAGGGATTCTCAATATTAATTCTCAAAGTAGTTTTCAAATATACAATGCTTGAAGAGACCATTACAAAATGGGCCTCTTCCTCTACTTATAGTAGTTTGAATATCTGTTGACAGTTTCTTCTTGGATTCTGAAATAAGTAGTTACAAGTCTCTTCAAATTCCCCTTCTCAAATTCTATTGACAAGTGTTAGAATAGGACGAAGTTGATGACAATTGACAAAAGGACAAAATAGACTGTAGTTGTGAGAAAATTCAATTTTCTATTTTTTCTTACTTACTTGTCTTTTTCCCTCACATAGGATGCCCAAGCTTCATGTTGGCCCTCGATTGATATAACTCTGCGATACAAGAGTTCTTCCAGAGCAATTGCATGTGATGTTAAGTTGTGTGAAAGGATTTTCATGTCCTGTGTCAGATTGGACATGAAAGCTTGGATCATCATTTGAGTTTTGGCTGGTTGTACATGTACATCCATTAAATGTACTATCACTTTTGTAGCTTCTTGGGCACTCTCTTTCCTCTGATTCATGTTTCGCTAAATTTCTTCAAAGAGATACTCTTCTGTATAGGTTTTTTCGATCTCTTCGATGGGAGGTAGATGCCCCTTATGTTGCAAAATGTGCATGGCCTTGTGGAACTATGAACATATTGCTAGTGAGCTCCTCATTTCCTTTTTATACCTCTCTCCAGCTTGTTGGCAATGATCAAGGGAAACATAATCGATTCTCCTTTATCCTTCTAAAGCATGAGGTAGCTCAACTAGAGCATCCAGGTTCTCTGTAATCTTTGGCATACACATTTAATTTTCCCAAAGTCAGTTGACTGGTCACTCTGCCCAATGTTGATTGTACTTCAACCACATTCTCCCCAATAACTATGGGATGTGACTCCTCATGCTCACCCTCTTACATGAAATAAATGATTAGATTTGGGAACACTCAACAACAAAATAAAATGTTATACACAAAGATAATAATTCAGGAATGTGGGTTGGATTAATACCCATGAATGAATTCCCCTTGGACCCCTTTCTCTTTTGGAATGATAGCCCCCTATTATTTCCATACCTATCGTATCACATCCAACAATCACTATTTTTCTTAATCATTTCAATGTTCATAATATAAAATCCCCC
>ML795199.1:295858-343373 GCA_009831015.1 Picea engelmannii | reverse complement strand
AATCTCTCATGGTTTATTGAGCATAGCAAAGATAGGAGACTAGATGTAAGTTTTAGATAAATTTGTTGAAATGGCCACCCCTTAATCATGGAGTCTACACCAAATTAATTCCTTTTGTTATTAAAGGGAAACATAATAAATTGAGAATGGGAATATTTTCCCAACACAAATATAAATTTGTTTAATATGTATATATAAATAAATATACTACTAAAAAAAATTGAGAGTGAGAATATTTTCCCAACACACACACACACACACACACACACACACACACACACACACACACACACACACACACACACATGTGTGTGTGTGTGTGTGTGTGTGTGTGTGTGTGTGTGTGAAGTAGAGAATTTTTCCCAATTACATTTACCCATAAGAAATTATTCGTAATGTTGATATACTCTGCCATGAAAAATTGAATGATTTTCCTACACAAATATAATAAATTTGTTTAATATGTATATAAAAATAAATATACTACTAAAAATAATTGAGAGTGAGAATATTTTCCCAACAGATAGATATTATGTGTGTGTGTGTGTGAACTAGAGAATTTTTCCTAATTACATTTACCCATAAGAAATTATTCGTAATGTTGATATACTCTGCCATGAAAAATTGAATGATTTTCCTACTTTATAATGGACATTAACTACATTATTTTCCTTAATATATACAATTTATAATAATATCACATCCTTATCCTACCCTTGATGTCTATGGAGTAGTGTTTGCAAGACCCTACATGTGTATGAGGGATGAAATATTCATGTGGAGAGCCAACCAATACTAACTAATCAATGATGGGAATTCCTACACCATCCACATGCATAAAGACAAGTCAAAGATATCACTAGTAAGTACCAAACACATCAAAAAGTTTATTAGTTCCAGTAAGAAATATGTTTTTCTTTTTTAAAGAGAAAATCAAATCGAGGATGAGTCGATAAGAGTAAACGCATCCCTGCAAAGGTGTACTAAATAGAAAAAACATCACTTGGAGGAGTTGTTATAGGAATACAATGGATTGTTCCAAGAGCCTAAAAGGATACCACCCAAGAGAGAAGTGGAGCACAAAATACAATTATAGTCAGAATCCCCATTGTTGAATATTGGGTTGTATAACCAATCCATTCTAGAAGCAAATTAAGTGAAGAAGTAGTTGCAACAAATATTGGAGCAGGGTGTGATTCAACCAAGCACCTCAGCTTGTGGATCACCTATCATAATTGTACCAAAGAAGGATGGGACTTAGTGAATGTGTATCAACTACAAAGCACTTAAAATGATTACACTTAAAAATTGATACCCTCTTCCTAGGATCGATGATTTGTTAGATCAATTGCAACACGTAAAATATTTCGCCAAGTTGGATCTCAAATTGGGATACCACCATGTATGCATCAAGGAAGAAGACACCTAGAATATTGTGTTCGAGACAAGGCAAGGTTTGTATGAATGGTTGGTCATGCCATTTGGTTTATGCAATGCACCAACTACATTTATGAGACGGATGAATGATGTATTACACCCATATCTATTTTCATTTTCTATAGGCTATTTGGATTATATATCGCTTTATAGTGCTACATGGGAGGAGCACATATCACATCTCATGTAGGTGTTAGATACTTTGAAGAAACACCAACGGCTGGTTTACCTCAATAAAAGTGAGTTTTCCCAACAATATTTGGTGTATTTGGGGTATGTGATCGATAGAGGAGAGCTCAATATAGATCCCACAAAGATGGAGGCCATCATGAAATGACCAATTCCTACAAATGCCACTAAATTTAGGATTTTTTTTTGGGGTAACACAATACTTGCGGAAGTTCATCGCTTCATTTTCAACAGTAGTTCCATGACTACGCACCATAACATCGAGTGCTAAGAGTTTCCAGTGGGGGAAGAATCAACAAAACAAATCCATGCCCTAGTTCAAGCTGTAAACAAGTGGGAGCACTATGTGATGGGAAATGATACCATCATCCACATAGATCACCATCCACTATAGTACTTTTAGGCCCAAAGTAAGCTACAACAAACCATGCATTACAAATGGATGTCATTTTTACAACAATTCCATCTAATCATCAAGTATAAGAAGGGAAACACAAAATTTTGCAGACATTCTTTGAAGGCCACCCACATACAAGATTACAACTTTGGGAACATCCATGCACGTGAATCCTTTTACCCATGATGCATACATAGAAGATGAAGACTTCAAGGAGGTGTTTTAGCAACTAGAGTGCCAAATTTATATAGAAGAAGGTGATGGCAAGGTTGACTATCATTTCTAGAATGGGTTACTCTACAAGTTCTATGTCCCTAAATGTGAACAATTGCATCTTATTAGAGAGGCTCACACCTCCAAGGTTGTAGGACATTTTGGTGTTGGGACGAAAATTTCCAACTTACAAAGGTATGTGTACTGGCCAAAAATGTAAGAAGATGTAGCACTGTATATTAGAGGATGTATACTTTGTTGTACCAACAAGTCTAGTAACATGAAGCAAGGTATATACCATCCCTTACTTGTACGCACTTGACCTTGGGAAATCATTTCCATAGATTTTGTGGGAGGTTTACCAACAATTAGGAAGGGACATGAATATCTATTTGTGGTAGTTGAAAACTTCAACAAGATGTGCATTCTAATGCCTTGTAAAAATACCATCAAAGGACAAGAAGTAGCAAACATGTTATTTGAAAAGGTCTAGGTGAACTTTGGGATACCAAGGAGCATCATCTTAAATGGGGATAACAGATTTATCAATACATTTTAGACTACATTGTGGGAGAATATGGACATTAAGTTGAAGAGATATAGAACATTCCATCCACAAATAGATGGGAAGACAAAAGTAGTCAACGAGACTTTGGTGCATCTTTTGAGGGGATATAATTAGAAGCATCCAAAGACTTGGGATGGAAATATGGTCTATATACAACACTATTATAATAGAGTATCCCACACTTCAATTGGTAAGTCACCTTTTGAAGCTTCATTTGGATATTTTCCACACCTTCACCCTTGGATGTTGTATATGGACAACAAGGAGTGAGAGAGGACCTCACATGAGATGCAATGAGAGCAGAAAAATTTGTTGAAAATATTAGGAAAATACATTTGCAAGTACAAGAGACTGTACAGGGAAATTCCCCTGCGGATAGGTGAATCCCCTCTTGGGCTCTAGACTCCTAAGACCAAGACAAAAAGGTGCTAACATTGATCACTGACATCCCTTTAAACCTAGCTAAACTAATGCATAGAGAAGAGGAAGAAGATGTACCTTTTTGCGATGTTTGTCCTCATTCCAGTCCGAGTCGAGATCCGATCTCCAAGCTCCTCGACAAATCCTGCAATCCAATCAAAGAAAAAACATGCTTCCTATTCTACTATGATTAGCTTGAAACTAGATCTATCTATTAAAGACAAGTTCATGTAAACAAACATAATCTTGAAGGAAATAGGCAAAGCACATATATATTAATGAAAAAAGTAAAGTTCTTACAAATGTATATGCAGGCAACAACTTCACCAAGCTCTCTTTGTCCAAACCCTTTGCTCAAATGATCCACAAGCACAATGATTATGCTTCTATGATTATCTTCCTTATGAGATCATAAGTTTGATGCCTTCAATGTATCCTCCTTTCACCATGAAGAGGCCTCCTTATATAGGCTTGGAGAGGCCTAACCACCCTAGAATTATTGGGTTAGGTTGAGGATATTTCTCCATCATTTGTGGATCCTCCCTAAGATCCAACCTTGACCTCAGATTCGAATCCAACTAACTCCATAGATGAGAGGGATTTATCCCTGATTTTCCTCAACAATCCAAGATTCCCTCAAACAGGCTAGCGCTACCTCATAATGGGGCAAAGAGTGTTGCAATGCTCCCCCAAAGGAGGGTAGGGAGCGCTGGCACTCCCTGACAATGGGTAGGGGAGCGATGGCCTTCAAAAATGACTTTTGAGTGGTTTTTTCCATGGTAAAAGCTTTGTACTCTTTGTCATGTGATTTCTCCTTCTTAAACCAACCTTTGAGGGTGTCTTGAGTGTTCTTGTAATGTCGTTCGAGACACGACATAGGCAAGATGACGGTATGATGTTTGTGACACTTGCGAGAACTTGCGGCCAAAATGAGACACTGGTAATGATGACAATAGGTCATCATGGGAGTGAGTAATTTTGATGTCTAACAGAGACATTGAAGAAGTCACAAGAAAAGTATAAGGCTATATATGATCAAAACAAAATTGAGAAGTCATTCAAAGTGGGAGACACAGTTTTTTAGAGATGAACAAGGAAAGACTATAGGGTCCTGATAAGAATATCATAGCTATGTAGTATGTCCTTTTTGTAACGTCCCCAACCTCCCAAATTGGGCCACGATATGCAAAACCTAACTTCTATCACAACTGCATTTTTGAAATTCTTTTGAATTCTACCCCTTATGGATCTGATGCCACAAGTACATTTTCAGCCACCTAGGTGAGTCGTGTTATCTCTACTCTTATCTCTGATACCACGTTGTAACAAACCCATCCCAATTTGGGCCATGCCACACAAAATTTACATCTCTGATACCATTTAATTAATAACATGCTCTACATATGCAACGAGTATGCAAGGAAACCAACATACAATTCATGCATAAACATGTATAGTAAAACAATACATAGTTTTACATAAGCATTCACACAGTAATAGCATAAAAACATAGATACAATGAAACTTGTCTTTTTAATAATTCCACCAACTATGTGAAGAGCTTAGAATTTCCTCCCAACGATAAAATCTGTTGCTCATAAACTCTCAGTAGCAGGTCACCCCCGAGCCGAGGCTAGAAACTTCATCCTCGAAGGCTTTCTATGCTAGGATAAAGTATATCCAACATAATTAAACTCAAGTGAAGGTTCCAATTGCTGCAACTAGCCTATAACTTCTCATTTCCCATAGCTTGTCCCACCATAGGAAGTGTACCCGTTCTATGCTCAACAATCCTTCGACTATCCCACTTCCCTTCCAAGACTTCAACAAAAGGTCGGAAAAAAAGTCTCTGAGTCCTGTAGATATTTCCCAACGCATAGGGAAAACAATTCCCAATAGTTATCTCACTTGGAGAGAATTTCATGAGCCTAACAAACCGATTATTCAAAATGTGCACGGGCCTGACAACATGCTTCTTCAGAATGCACACATACCTTGCAACCCTCTTCTTCTCCTCAAACTAACCAAATTTACTGATTATGATTAGCTCCAATATCTTAAAGTACAGTGCCAAAGATGGATGGAAGGAAAGTACAATGGCAAGAGTCAGGGTGAGAATAATGAGAATCCACCCCCCTCCCAAAAAAAAAAATACACTAAGTTTCCACCAATATATTTTCACGTCTCCAATTTGACACTTGTCATGATGAGAACTACATGGGCCCCTCTTGGGAATACGTTTCCCCACTTTAGGAACTTAAGATAAGACATCACATAACTTAGACTTCAGGTATAATATTCCCTTGGGCTTAAGCCCCCTTGGCTTATCCCCTCTTCCTAGACTCTTATCCCCCTTTCCCTTTTAGTGGAGTTCTATCTCCCCATACTCTTTTTTCTAGTTGTTCTGCAACAACAATGTATTTTTATTAACAATCTGAGTGTGATTACATATTACAATGATAGGATCACTATGCTTTTAGCATCTAGGATTTCCAACCTATTAATCACACAAGAAATCCAACCTCAAAACTTATATACAAAGGCACTCTAGCCCAAAACCTGGCTCACTAGCCTATATATGCATTTAAAATTGGGGTTCAACCTAGGGGTGTTACATTCCCCCCCCCTTATTTATGCACTGTCCTTAGTGCATTATATACACATGTACCTTCCAAATCTTCAAAATTCTTCAAAAAGATGAGGGTACTCTTTCTACATGGCATCTTTATGCTCCTAGGTTGCATATTCAAGACCGTAACATGTCCACTGGATTTCAGAGTAGCTTGACTTTCTGATCTAATATGCACATCAACTGAACTCAAAAGTCTCCTTCTTGTTCCACCTAAATCACATTCCATTCAATTACATGATTAGCATTAGGTACATATTGTTTAAGCAAAGATACATGGAATGCATTATGAATGAACATGTATTCCGGTAGTGCAAGCATATATGCAATAGGACTAGTCCTCTCTAGGATTTCAAAGGGTCCATACTATCTTGCTGCAAGTTTTGAACAGTTTCCCAACTTCAGGGAACTTCTCTTAGCCTTCACTTTTAATAAAACATGGTCACCCACTTTAAACTCTTTGTGATTTCTACCCTTATCTGCATAGATTTTCTGCCTGTCTTGGGAAGCCTTTAAATTATGTCTTATTTTCACCATCTATTATTCCATTTCCCTGAGAAATTCTATCCCAACCACTACTCTGTCTCCTGGGTTGTCCCAACTCACTGGTGTATTGCACTTTCTACCATATAATGCCTCAAATGGGATCATCTTCAAAGATGCTCGATACCCATTATTATAGGAAAATTCAACCAAGTGTAGATAATATTTCCATTTTGATGGTTTATCCATCACATACATCCTTAGCATATCTTCAATCGCCTGATTGACCCTCTATGTTTTCCCATCTGACTCTGGATGATAGGTTGTGCTAAAATTCATACTTGTCTCGAATCCTTTAAATAATCCCTTCCAAAAATTTCATGTAAACTTGGGATCTCTATTAGAATAATTGCCTTAGGCACGTTATGCAACCTGAAAATTTCCTTCATATAAATATCTACAATGTTAGCTACCTTGTGAGTGGGCTTCACGGGAATAAAATAAGCAACTTTAGTGAGCTTATCCACCACCACCATGATGGAATCATGCTTCTTTAATATTCTGTGCATCTTGATGATGAAATCAATTGTCACCACTTCCCATTTCCACTCAAGAATGGGAAATGGATGTAGAAAACAAGATGGATTCCTGTGCTCAACCTTGACCTTCTGACATTCCAGACATCTATCATTATAGTCAACCACCTCTTTCTTCATACCAGGCCAAAAATATTGGTTCTTGACAACTGCAATTGTTTTATGGTACCCTGGGTGTCCAACATAAGGCACACTATGCATTTATTTTAGCACCACATTATTTATCTATTGATAATTAGGCACATAAAATTTTCCCTTGTACATGAGGATTCCATCCTCCCTTAGCTCATAATCTTGTATTTTTTGTTGATTATTACCTTGCTGTAATTTTTCTTTTGTCTCCATATAACACTGATCCAATTTTGTAGCTTCCAAAATTCTATCCTTCAAATAAGATTTGTACATGCTAATAGATGTAACATGCATCTCATGCACCCTCTTGTTGAGTGCATCATCCACCTTGTTCTCCTTTCCTTTGATATTCTTAATATCAAAGTCTTATTCACTGAGGAATTCCAACCATCTACTTTTTCTATCATTCAAAGTTGGTTGTCCAAACAAATGCTTCAGAGCACTATGGTTTGTCCTCAACTCAAAAATTCTTCCCAGGAGGTAGTTCCTCCACATATTCAAGACATGAACTATGGATGCTAATTCTAAATCATGAGTTGCATAATGTCTCTCATTCTCTTTTAACTTCCTTGATTCATAACATACCACATGTCCATTTTGATTAAGGACTCCACCCAACCCTTCCTTGCATGCATCAATGCACACAATGAAATCTTCATTTGAATCAACAATCCTCAAAATTGGTGCACTTGTCAACAAGTTCTTCAAATGTTGGAAAATTCTTTCACAATCAAGGGTCCATTTGAATCTCACACCCTTATTTTGCAAAGAGGTGATTGGGTGTGCAATGTTTGAGAAAAATTCAATAAATATTCTATAGTAACCTGTGAGCACCATGAATGATCTCACCTATGAGACATTCTTTGGTACTGGCCATCCTTCAATAGCTTTTATTTTCTCAACATCCACAACTATCCCTTCCTCTTAAATGATATGTCCCAAATAATGTATCTTCCTCTAATAAAATGAGCACTTGCTCAATTTTGCATACAACTGATGTTCCCTCAATACTTGTAGCACCATCCTCAAGTGTTGCTCATGCTCTTCTTCATACTTAGAGTAGATAAGTATGTCATCTAAGAAGACAATTAAAAACTTATCCGAGTAATTTATGAAAATACCGTTCATCAAACACATAAAGAAAGTTGGTACATTTTAAAACCCAAATGCCACCATTGTAAACTCATAATGTCCATACCTCATTCTGAAGGTTTTCTTGTTGATGCACTCTTCTTTAATTCTCACCTGATGTTATCCCGATCTAAGGTCAATATTGTTGGAATATTCACCAATACTTGGGGGGGGGTGGTGAATCAATATTGAGCTCTTTTTAACACTTTTAATCAGAACATGTAATCAATTTTATCAATCAGTTATCACTTATGATTGCATTCAATATTTCATAAACATATAACCATAAACAAGGCATCACATCATAACCACAGATACACAGTACATGAGATTTTTATGTGGAAACCCAAATGAGAGAAAACCAAAAAATACTTTCTTATATATCAAAATATTACATTCATAGGAAGCACCAACTTCCAAATTTTCTAGCACCAACTGGAAGGAGTCTCCAACTCCCTATTTTATAGGATCCAACCTGAAGGAAGCTACAACTTCCTGAATTCTCCATTTCCAACTAGAAGGAGGCTCCAACTCCCTAGTTTACAGGATCCAACTTGAAGGAAGCTCCAACTCCCTATGTTTTCCGGCTCCAACCAGAAGGGGGCTATGACTTCCTAATTTATAGGCTCCAACCTAAAGGAATATCCAACTCCCCGTGTTCTCCAACACCAACTGGAAGGAGGCTCCAACCCCCTTTCCTTGCCCCATTCTATCACCCCAAAATATAAGTGTAGACTCAACCTATCACTACCACTGATCATCAACTTGTCACTGTCACTGTCACTGATATACCATCATCAAAACCTACCATTGCTCAATCTTATAACCACATACAACTCATGCTAGGATCACCAAGAACATCTCTCAAACCATGTGCCCAACATCACCAAAACATGCCTCTAGTCATGTGATAAATATGTACCAAGAATGTACCAATATCACCAAGAAATGCCTCAACATGTATCATACCATCATCAGGATATGTATCTCAACCATGTTCCAAAACATCAATGATATGAAACCAATCATACGCCTCAAGCATGTGCCAAAACATCCATAAACCATGTACGGAAAGTTGTGCCTCAAACATGTGCCATATCACTCATGATATACGTCAACCATATACCAAAATATATGCCATAAACCATATACTATAACATTAACAAGCTGTACCAACATCACCAAGACATGCAGCTCATACGCGTGCCAAAGATATGCCTCAAATCATGTGTCAAAACATACCTCAAATCTACAAACTTGTAAGATTCACCACAAGCTCAGTTTTCAATTTCTAATTCTAAAATTTCAACCTGAGGTACTTTTGTATGTATTGTCATACCTCAAAACATTTCATAGTCTGCAAAGTCCTAGAAAATAATTTATAGAAAAAATTCCAAGCTGACTTGTTTGAAACATATTTTAGCACAGTTCAAGAACTTTGAGTTCCACATAGCATATCTACGAAATTATTTTGAGCCAATATATTATATTTTAACCACAGGTATTATGCGATCTTTCCTCCATCCCCTCAAAATTGAAGGGTTCGAAACTTTCCAGAACAAAAGTTATAGAAAAAGTGGCATACCTTCCTGAATTTTAACCTATTCTAGAGAGTGAACTTGCACAACATGCCACACGTTCAATATTTTATATTTGATTCTGAAACTAGCACAAATGATACGACATACTACAATATTTCCAATTCAATTGGTCTCATACAAGGTGTATTATCTATGAATACTTTATTATTGTTTTACCTGGAACACTTGTTTGAGACTAGTTTCAGGAATAGTAAAAAACCCTATTTTCCACGGAGTGTATATCCAAAAATACAATGACCCAGATGAAGAAATTTTTACCACAAGTACCTTGCTATGTTTTCTCAACAACCTCCAATTTTCACTATCTGAATCATTCTATAAAAAAAATTATAGAAAAAATGGTAAGATGACCTTTTAAAAACATACCTTAGAACACATCATCAAAAGACTACATCTTCCCTTGGAATTTCTCTCTTCTTCACTTCATTTTCCCTCTGAAATTCATACCACACTTGTACTAATAAATCACAATATTTAATGATGAAAATGATAGGTTCTTAATGTGTATTTATACTTTTTCAAGTACCTCGTTTACTTGACTTTGGGGATGACCTGTACTTTCTTGTTACAACCACTTTACCCTTTAATTAATGACTTGTAACTTCTTGTTGCAATTGTTTAGGGGCTTCTTAACCATTCTTTGGGAATTACACCCTCAAGAGACCATAAATTCTCAACCGTGAGGAACCTCATGGCACACCACCTACCATTGGAGACGACATGATGAGGACTATCCATCTATGAGTGTGTTGCATGCATTTGTACTATCCTTCATCCTCTTTTTCCTCAAACAAATTCGGGCTTCAAGACCACACATTTAGGGCTTCCAAACTTCTTCTAGGGTTGAAATAAACTTCCAAACTTCTTCTAGGGTTGACATCAATGACAACCAAACTATCAACAATATCCCCTTTTGGCATTGATGGAAACACTCATACTCCTCCCGTGACCATCTTCTGAACCATTCTTTGGGGATTCCACCTTCAAGATAAAAGGGGTTGGATAATCTTCTTTCGAACAATCTTGATTGATATCCCTATAATCAATACATACATGGATCGTTCATTGTTTCTTCATGACAGGAACAATATTGGAAACCCAATCACTCAAAGGTACCTAATAAATAACTTCTCAACCGTGAGGAACCATGTGGAATACCACCTATAGTTGGAGATGAAATGATGAGGACTATCCACCTATGAGTGTTTTGTAGGAATTTGTACTATCCTTCATCCTCTTTTTTCTCA
This sequence comes from Picea engelmannii, assembly GCA_009831015.1. Taxonomy (NCBI): domain Eukaryota; kingdom Viridiplantae; phylum Streptophyta; class Pinopsida; order Pinales; family Pinaceae; genus Picea; species Picea engelmannii. The sequence continues at coordinate 332,330 of ML795199.1, read as the reverse complement.
AACAAATTTGGGCTTCATGACCACACCTATGGGGATTCCAGGCTTCTTCTAGGGTTGACATCAACTTCCATACTTCTTCTAATGTTGATATCAACTTCCAAACTTCTTTTATGGTTGACATCAACTTCCTTACTTCTTATAGAGTTGACATCAACTTCCAGATTTCTTTTAGGGTTGACATCAATGACGACAAAACTATCAACAATCTCCCCCTTTGGCATTGATGGAAAAACTCATACTTCCCCTTTGACATCAATGAGAAAGGGTATATCCCCTTGGGGATTCTCCCCCTATATTCATGCTTATGATATTTCTTTCATGATCTTTCTCTCCCCCCCCCTTTTGACATCATGGTAAAATTAGTAACTCCCCCTATCTTCATGATTCTGATCATTCTTTCATGTTCTCTTTCTCTGATGATTTCTCTCGCCTTGAATTCTCTGCAAGATGACATGTAGATAAATGTGGGGATTTATGTATATGATTTCTTTCCTCTCTTCCAACGTTTCTTTTCCATTGGTTCTTCCTCTTGTAATTCATGTACATATATAAAAAACATTCATGTTAAGACTTCTTCATTACTTGTCTTGTCAATTCTTCATCCCTTGTCATAACTGGCCATATATTCTATACTGCTTCGACATCAATGACCACATTATTCAACAATTTCCCTTTGATGATATAAATTTTGCTGATGATTTCTCTTCCGCTATCTTGTTGTGCCTTTCAATGCTTTTATTCCTGTGATTCACTGATTTCACTTGTCAATATACTTCCATCCACTATTATGCATCTTCTCTGATTCATGTCTTCTGTACCTACCAAGTCTTTCATGAATTCATCTCTGTCCATATGTTACAAGACTGTACATGACTCTGCTACTTAACTGCACATAATTTTGACCAATTTGTCACTTTGTTATTCATGAAAAATTAAACAAATCTGCTACAATTGATCACCACATATTCCTTCTCCTCAAACTGAATCAAATATGTCCACTGGTCTTCTTTATCTTCAACACATCCTCGATTCTATATATCTCTTCTTGAAATATTCTATACAATCATCAATCTCTTCATGAAAAGTGTGATAATGATATTCCTTGCAACTGTTGGCTGATACCTGCATGGGAATATGTTCCAAAAACAACTTCTCAATCAATCAATCTGTCATTATGTAATTTTTCCATTACTCCGAGTCCGCCTTTCTAAAATATGAAAATACTTCAAACTGATCGAAGGATAGTTATCTTATCTATAGTATCTACTGCTTAGACTCCCCCTCTTCAACATTCACATTTACTGGGAGTATCCAAGCTAGATGGCTTAGAAAGGTGGAGGTAGCCGCCCTACTGTAGAGTAATATTCCTCTTCGTCTATGGATTTATCATCTTCCTGAATTTTGACATATTCCTCTTTTCCTCTAGATTTATCATGATCTTGCACCACTAAAAATCCTGAGAGTATGATCTCCATAAGTTCTTCATTAACCCATTCTTTCTTTAACTGTTCTTAATTCACCTGTTCTTGCTTTCTTTTCCAAACCTTCTTGCATATGATATCACTGTTTTGTTTCATGGAGGTATCCATCATTCTTCTACAATCATGAGCTATGTGCCCATAGTTGTGGCATTTGTAACATTAAATATTGCGTGGGGAAACATAAACATTTCTTGCTTGACCATTTCTTCCATAGGCTCTGCAATCTATAACTTTATGTCCAAAGTTATTACAAATATAACAATAACCATAAAATAAACTTTGATACCTGGAAGTGAATTATCTTCTTTGTGATGTAGTCCTTCTAAATTCATGCCTTGGCTGATCACGATCTTCTCTTCTGTTGTTTCCTTCACAATGGTTGAAGATTCTTTCATACCTGAAAGTGGAGGGTCTTCTTTGATATTTGTCTCTTCTGTAATATTCCTTTTGAGTCTTCTCTATTTTGGTAATGTTCTCCTTTGAAGGCTCACATTCTTCCTTCTTTATAGGGCCTCTGATGACTTCCATATAACTCTTAGCCTTTTCTTCATTCTTGCTTTTCAGTAACCTGTAACCTTTCTCTTCAACTTTATTTACTAGTGGTGTGGAGATGCCTCTCTCTTCAAGGTTCTTGCTTAACTTGACAACTTTAACTCTTAATGTGACAACTTCTTCTTCAAGATTCTTACAATCTTCTTCTTTATTCATCATTTGGATCTTCTTGACTTCTTCCGTTCTCTTTGCTTCTTCAAGTTGGGTCTTCAAGGTATGATTTCTTTTTCAAGTATTCTTTCCTGTTAACTAAATTATGCTTCAAGCTTGTTTAAGTCCTCAGATATTTCCTCAAGATGACTTGCCAATATTTCTTCTCTCTTCTCTGCTTCCTTTCTTGGTGATACTATTTCATCTTCCAAACACAGTTTCTCTTTCAACTGACCCTTGAGAGTTTCTTCAATCACTTTGGCTTCATCTAGATGATCTCTTGGATTCATGACAACCTGTCTGAATTCTCCAATACCTTCCTTTATCCTAATCAATTCTTCCATAACAGACTTGTTTTCCCTTATTTCCTTATTTATCTCACTTAAAAGCATTGATTAGTTTGGCCTCAAAATCCACTATGCCTTCTTCACATTCTTCTTTTTCTGAATCTGTCTGACATGATGAGAATATTCCTTTTTGTTTTGTTCCTGAATCTTCTTTAATATGCTCCGACACTGTGATGTTATGATATCCCTTGGAATATAGATTATGTAGCTTTTACCAAATTTATTTGGCTGATGAACATTGTCCCACTTTGTCTTTTACCGGATCAGGTAATCCTTCCAAGATGAAATCCATTGCTATTATTTTGTTTCTTTTTAATTCCTTCTTGGCTGCAGTCTTCAGTTTCTTTGAACCGATGTATCCTGTAACAACTGAGTACCGAACACCATACCCCTGTGCTCGTAGAAATAATTTCATCCCGTTTCTCCATATCTCATAGCTCTGACCATTCTGACCATCAAACGTTGACACTCCATGCTTGGTGCAATCCATGATCTACCTTCCAGTGGTTAGAATATTTCTTGAGAAAACCTGCTCTCATACCAATTGTTGGAATATTCACCAATACTGAGAGGGAGGGGTGAATCAGTATTGATCACTTTTTACCACTTTTAATCAGAACATGTAATAATCAAGTTTATCAATAAATTATCACTTATGATTGCATTCAATATATCATAAACATATAACCATAAACAACTCATCACATCATAACCATATATACATAGTACACTAGAGTTTTACGTGGAAACCCAAATGGGAGAAAACCACAAAATTATTTCTTATATATAAAAATATTACATTCATATGAAGCACCAAATTCCAAATTCTCTATCACTCACTGGAAGGAGGCTCCAACCCCCTAGTTTATAGGCTCCAACCTAAAGGAAGATCCAACTCCTTGTGTTTTCTGGCTCCAACCAAAAGGAGGCTATGGTCCTATGATTTAAAGGATCCAACCTAAAGGAAGCTCCAACTCCCTGCGTTCTCCAGCACCAACTGGAAGGAGGCTCCAATCCCCTTTCCTTGCCTCGTCCTGTCGCCTTGAAATATAAGTGTAGACTCAACTTGTCACTACCACTAATAATCAACCTACCACTGTCACTTCCACTGCCACTGTCACTACTACTATCACTATCACTAATATACCACCATAAAAACCTGCCATTGCTTAAGCTTATAACCACATACAACTCATGCCAGGATCACCAAAAACATATCTCAAACCATGTGCCCTGTTGTAACAGATATTGCAAATTACTAAAACCAACGTCTTTCTCATATTAGTCACAAAGACAATGAATGACAGTGTTGGCATTTAAGCGATGATTACTTTGAATGAATCAGTAAGATGAATGCACAACTTATTAACAAGGTTTGCACAGATGCATTGTCTGTATAGAAGTATTATTACTTTATCCGACTGATGGGTAGAAAGGCCTCCCATGTTACTCTGGAGTGTACCCTTCACTCACATCCTAACATGGTAATCCTTGGTAGGGAAGTGGCCACATTAGAATGACTCTCTTTGATTTAACAACATGCCCTACTCCCCGTCAATCGCTTTATCCTTCCAGCATCGACGATCAATCGGGATTAAGGTATCAGATTCCAAAGCTTATATTTTATCGAAGCGACTCCTTCAAGATGAAGGATGAAGAGGATCCAGTCAAAGTTGTGAAAGAGGCTCTACCAAAGGTTCTGGTGCATTACTATCCTTTTGACAGAAGATTGAGAGATTTAGATAGCGTTAAACTCACAGTGGACTGTACTGGCGAAGGTGTTCTTTTCGTGGAAGCTGATGCTGATATTTCCTTGGAAGAATTTGGAGATCTGTATCCACCTATTCCTCTTGGAGATGACTTTATCGATAAACGTTCCGGGATCAGAAGACATCAGATTCTCCACTACTTATTCAGGTAATGCATCTAAAATGTGGAGGTTTTGTATTGGGTTTGCGCTCCAATCACTGCATGGGTGATGGTGTTGGTACTTCCCAATTCGTTAATGCTATGAGTGAAATGGTAAGACGGGCAATGAGCCCGACGGTTCCGCTAGTTTGGAATAGAAGAATCCTTCAACCCAGAGAGAAGCATACTGTGGAATTTCTCAACCACGAATATGACCAACCGACGCCAGAAGAATATAAATCATTAATGGTGCCTCTGGATGAAAGGAACATTTAATCATTCTTATTTGGGTTAAAGGCCATCGAGGCCCTCAAACAACAGGTGGCATCTACAGAAATGCCCATGCCTTTCACCAGAGTTATACGGAAATGGAGAAGCATTTCAAGATATTTGTATATCCAGAGGGAGAACTGCCTTTGGCACACAACGGGCCATGTAAGAATATCTATACGGCGGAAGGCAGATTCATCCACGAGCTTGAACTGGGGAATCGGTTCGTGACATCAAACCCGGAGGAGGCCCATGTTCATTTTCTTCCCCTGAGCATAACCATGATGGTGGGCTTCATTTACAAGCCCCTGTCTTATGATATCACGGCCATAAGAATCTTCGTCAATGATTACATTGATGTCATTTCCAACAAGTATCCCTTTTGGAACCGAAGTATGGGAGCCGATCATTTCATGCTCGCATGCAATGACTGGGGGCCGCTTGCATCTATGGAAAATCCATTATTATACAAGAATTCAATTCATGTTCTGTGTAATGCCAACACTTCAGAAGGATTCAATCCCAGGAAAAATGCCACACTTCCAGAGGTGAATTTGCAAATAGGTCTAATGACAGGCATGCTTGGTGGTCAATCTTCTCCGCGGAGGCCTGTGCTCACCTTCTTTGTCGGTGGAAACCATGGACCTGTAAGACCCATATTGTTTAAGCATTGGAAAGAGAAGAATGATGTTGATACACAAGTCTATGAATATCTCCCCAAGGGATTATCTTATTGTGAAGAAGGCTAGATATTACCTATGCCCAAGTGGATACGAAGTGGCCAACCCTCGAATCGTGGAGGCAATTTACAATGAATGTGTGCCCGTCATACTTTCAGAGCATTATGTTCTTCCCTTCAACAACGTGTTGAATTGGGCAAATTTATCTGTTCAGATTCCCTTTACCAAATCTCAAGACCATACTCCAATCCATGCCTGTAAATAAGTATGTCCAGATGCAAAAAAGAGTAAAGAAAGTTCAGAGACATTTTGCTATCAACCAGCCTCCAAAGCCTTATGACTCGTTCCACATGATTCTCCATTCCATATGGCTCAGAAGGCTCAACATTCAGATTACCTCATAAAAAAGATACCCTGTACAAATTACTTTCTGCTGCAATTGCATTGATGAATTATTTCTGGCTTAAAAGTACTAGCTTCGATTGATTGGTTCGTTGATGAAGTAAAGTACCAGCTCTGTACTGCTTCATATACTCATGATAGTAAACTAGCTAGATCAGTTTTCATTCTTTCTCACCATGTGCATAATATGCCGACAGAAGAATACTTTTGCTGTCTGTTTGGATTTGCAATGTACCACATTCGAAAGCGTTATCGACAATTGAGAGCGAAGGCTCTGAACCTCCCTACCCACCTAGATTTAAAATTGTTGCTTATTTTAAACATCTGTTCTTGATTACAACTGCCTCTTCTGGCTGGCTACTATGACAATGCCATAAGCTTTCCATGCACTGAGGCAAAAATCCCAGCCGCTATCTTTCACTATGAATTTAATCAACGCAACCACGCAGAGAAGACATCCACGCATCAAAGGGATCATTCATACACCACTTGTCAAAGTGACTAGTGACGGTTTAAAGAAGCTGGTAGAGCATCTGGCAGTCGCAGAGTTCCAAGAAGGCAAACTGTTTCATATTTCTCGAAAAAAAAAGAGATTTATTTTAGATTATTTCTTTTAAAGACTGAGTTATGTAACGTATTGAGGGCGATTAGTTAAATAATCGTTGGGAGGAGGCTGACAGAAGGGGGGAGCTGGGGGAAAAAACCTCTTTTGAAGAGGGGCTCCTTTTGTAAGCCGAATTATTTTGTAAACCCAGAATGGAGTAATACAGACGACGTTTTCACTTGATATTGTGAGATTCATCACGGTCGATTCTTTCAGTATGTTCTCCTTGTTGTCATTGTCATATTGTCTATCTCTTCCTCTTTCAGCTGAGTTAAAATTTGTTTGGAATTCATTTTATATGCTCCTTACACACAGTTGATATATATGTGTTGCGTTTCTATGGTGACTGGTCAGAATTCGCTCAAGATAAGCACTCTGCATCTAGTTATCAGCCTTCGTTTTCTTTCCTCTAAAGTTGTAGTGAAAATTCATCCTTGATAGATGCTTTCACCATGATGGCCTTTTCTTTTCTTTTTCTGCTACCGCATCATGATTATCAATTGCTGAAAGATAGACTTACTTTGCCTCATTTTCCACAAGTTATACGATCACTGCTATTATATCCTTTCTTTGGTTTTCACTTGACTCCATGCCAATGGACTGTTTCCCTAGTCCAACCCCCAAACTTTAAAAATCCAAAACTATCATTTACCCATAAATCTGCCCACCATTTTACGCTTACTGAAGATCATATTGTGACATTATCCAAGAGATCCCTCTCGGGTTGGGAGGGGCAGCTTCCAATCCAAAGTGGTTTGAGGTTGCCTCGGGATTGATTTGCATGCAACCCAAATTCAGTTCTGAGTGTCAAAATTTTAGCGCCGTTGCCGGGGAATCGAAGTTGATATCTATCCCTGGGAGAACGACATTTTCCTAGTCCTAAGGCCTGGTTGAGCAACTGGTCATAGGAAAATATTGGTTGCACATGCTCTGGCGACTCCATTAAAAGTTTTCGATGGTGATTTCACTGGCAGGAGAACTCAGAATTACGACTTTCATGGTGCCCTGTCAATTTGGCAAGTTCAACTTCCCGTCCCTGCTCTTCATCAAATAGAACATCAAGGGAATACGTGATCCTTACAGCTTGGTGATTGTATTTGCAAATAGTAAGTCATTTGGGCGTACAAGTTTGATAAAATCAGGATATGTTTCCTTGACAATGGAAGAGAAGATGAAATCTTGTAGCAATCTGGCGGGACACTTCACAACAAAGGTTGGTTGAAGACCTCGTTTCTGTTCATAATCGCATGAGGTGGATTGATATAGAATTCAAGCATCATAGGTATGAAAATTTTCGCTCCCCTTTATCTGCCTATTCGGAGTTATGTCATATGTTTAGTCAAAAGAGAAGTTGATGCATTCAGCGAAACTCCTTATTGAGATTGATGAAGTACAAGAGCTGTATAAATTGCTTGTTAAATATAAACACTACAGAGGAGGATATAAAGCTGCTATGGCTGCCTTGCACAAATATTATGGTTTTAAATTCAAGACCCATAACATAGTGCTTCCTAAAAAGAAGTCTTTAGACATTTATTCAAATCAAAATGAAGCGTTCGCTCAAAGAATTTTCATTGAGAAGACATGTTCAGATATATATGATTATTCAAGTCTTGTTGAACGTTGCCCTTAAACATTCCTGTAACATGAATGGAGGCGGCCGCTTTGGGAGGTATATCAATTTTCTAAATTTTCTGCTATAAGTGAAAGCGCTGATGAACACGTTGATTTTTCTTTTAACGATCCTTTTGCAGCCCTGTTAGAGGCTACCATGGCGGTGCGTTTCTTAATGTTCGCAGATGGTGGAGATATTCTCAGTCAGTGCGCTAGTTTGCTCTATTACCATTCTGACTATCAGATCGGAGAAGAAATCTTGTCGTAGTCCGTCACCTAGCTCCTTGATTGGTTTCATCGAAAATGCGGTCACTCAATCTGGTTACATGTTCTCAGTAAGTAGGTTGGCACAAGCTACAGGTTACAACTTTCATGTTGGGTCACCCAATGGATGAAGGCACATGGTCTACTGTTCTTGGCGCTTTACTGGAAAGCACCATCCCTAGAGGGAGCCTATGTTGTAACAGATATTGCAAATTACTAAAACCAACATCTTTCTCATATTAGTCACAAAGACAATGAAAGACAATGTTGGCATTTAAGCGATGATTACTTTGAATGAACCAGTAAGATGAATGCACAACTTATTAGCAAGGTTTGCACAGATGCATTGTCTGTATAGAAGTATTATTACTTTATCTGACTGATGGGTAGAAAGGCCTCCCATGTTACTCTGGAGTGTACCCTTTAGTCACATCCTAACATGGTAATCCTTGGCAGGGAAGTGGCCACATTAGAATGACTCTCTTTGATTTAACAACACGCCCTACTCCCCGTCAACCGCTTTATCCTTCCAGCATCGACGATCAATCGTGATTAAGGTATCATATTCCGAAGCTTCTATTTTATCGAAGCAACTCCTTCAAGATGAAGGATGAAGAGGATCCAATCAAGGTTGTGAAAGAGGCTCTACCAAATGTTCTGGTGAATTACTATCCTTTTGCCGGAAGATTGAGAGATTTAGATAGCGTTAAACTCACAGCGGACTGTACTGGCGAAGGTGTTCTTTTCGTGGAAGATGATGCCGATATTTCCTTGGAAGAATTTGGAGATCTGTATCCACCTATTCCACTTGGAGATGACTTTATCGATAAATGTTCCGGGATCGGAAGACATCAGATTCTCCACTACTTCTTATTCAGGTAACGCGTCTAAAATGTGGAGGTTTTGTATTGGGTTTGCGCTCCAATCACTGCATGGGTGATGGTGTTGGTACTGCCCAATTCGTTAATGCTATGAGAGAAATGGTAAGACAGGCAATGAGCTCAACAGTTCCGCCAGTTTGGAATAGAAGAATCCTCCGACCTAGAGAGAAGCATACTGTGGAATTTCCCCACCATGAATATGACCAACCGACGCTGGACGAATATAAATCATTAATGGTGCCTCTGGATGAAATGAACATTTAATCATTCTTCTTTGGGTTAAAGGCCATCAAGGCCCTCAAACAATAGGTGGCATCTACAGAAATGCCCATGCCTTTCACTAGAGTTATACGGAAATGGAGAAGCATTTCAAGATATTTGTATATCCAGAGGGAGAACCACCTTTGGCACACAACGGGCCGTGTAAGAATATCTATACGACGGAAGGCAGATTCATCCACAAGCTTGAACTGGGGAATCGGTTCGTGACATCAAACCCGGAGGAGGCCCATGTTCATTTTCTTCCCTTGAGCATAACCATGATGGTGGGATTCATTTACAAGCCCCTGTCTCATGATATCACGGCCATAAGACGCTTCGTCAATGATTACATTGATGTCATTTCCAACAAGTATCCCTTTTGGAACCGAAGTATGGGAGCCGATCATTTCATGCTCGCATGCCATGACTGGGGGCCGCTTGCATCTACGAAAAATCCATTATTATACAAGAATTCAATTCATGTTCTGTGTAATGCCAACACTTCATAAGGATTCAATCCCAGGAAATATGCCACACTTCTAGAGGTGAATTTGCAAACAGGTCTAATGACAGGCATGCTTGGTGGTCAATTTGCTCTGCGGAGGCCTGTGCTCTCCTTCTTTGCCGGTGGAAACCATGGACTTGTAAGACCCATATTGTTTAAGCATTGGAAAGAGAAGAATGATGTTGATACACAAGTCTATGAATATCTCCCCAAGGGATTATCTTATTATGAAGAATGCCAGATATTGCTTGTGCCCAAGTGGATACGAAGTGGCCAGCCCTCGAATTGTGGAGCCAATTTACAGTGAATGTGTGCCCGTCATACTTTCAGAGCATTATGTTCTTCCCTTCAGTGACATGCTGAATTGGGCAAATTTCTCTGTTTAGATTCCCTTTACCAAATCTCAAGACCATACTCCAATCCATCCCTGTAAATAAGTATGTCTAGATGCAAAAAAGAGTAAAGAAAGTTCAGAGACATTTTGCTATCAACCAGCCTCCAAAGCCTTATGACTTGTTCCACATGATTCTCCATTCCATATGGCTCAGAAGGCTCAACATTTAGATTACCTCATAAAAAAGATACCCTGTACAAATTATTTTCTGCTGCAATTGCATTGATGAATTATTTCTGGCTTAAAAGTACCAGCTCCAATTGATTGGTTCGTTGATGAAGTAAAGTACCAACTCTGTACTGCTTCATATACTCATGATAGTAAACTAGCTAGATCAGTTTTCATTCTTTATCACCACGTGCATAATATGCCGGTGGAAGAATACTTTTGCTGTCTGTTTGGATTTGCAATGTACCACATTCGAAAGCGTTATCGACAATTGAGAACGAAGGCTCTAAACCTCCCTACCCACCTAGATTTAAAATTGTTGTTTACTTTAAACATCCATTCTTGATTACAACTACCTCTTCCGGCTGACTACTATGACAATGCTAAGCTTTCCATGCACCGAGGAAAAAATCCCAGCCGCTATCTTTCGCTGTGAATTTAATCAACACAACCACGCAGAGAAGACATCCACGCATCAAAGGGATCATTCATACATCACTTGTCAAAATGATTAGTGATGGTTTAAAGAAGCTGGCAGAGCATCTGACAGACGCAGAGTTCCAAGAAGGAAAACCGTTTCATATTTCTCGAAAAAAAAGAGATTTGTTTTAGATTATTTCTTTTAAAGACTGAGTTATGTAACGTATTGAGGGTGATTAGTTAAATAATCATTGGGAGGAGGCTGATAGAAGGGGCGAGCTGGGGGAAAAATCCTCTTTTGAAGAGGGGCTCCTTTTGTAAGCCGAATTATTTTGTAAACCCGGAATGGAGTAATACAGACGACGTTTTCACTTGATATTGTGAGATTCATCACGGTCGATTCTTTCAGTATGTTCTCCCTGTTGTCATTGTCATATTGTCTATCTCTTCCTCTTTCAGCTGAGTTAAAATTCGTTTGGAATTCATTTTATATACTCGTTACACACAGTTGATATATATGTGTTGCGTTTCTATGGTGACTGGTCAGAATTCAATCAAGATAAGCGCTCTGCATCTAGTTATCAGCCTTCATTTTTTTCCCTCTAAAGTTGTAGTGAAAATTCATCCTTGATAGATGCTTTCACTGTGATGGCCTTTTCTTTTCTTTTTCTGCTACCGCATCATGATTATCAATTGTTGAAAGATAGACTTACTTTGCCTCATTTTCCGCAAGTTATGCGATCACTGCTATTATCTCCTTTCTTTGGTTTTCACTTGACTCCATGCCCAATGGACTGTTTCCCTAGTCCAACCCCCAAACTTTAAAAATCTAAAACTATCATTTACCCATAAATCTGCCCACCATTTTACGCTTACTAAAGATCATATTGTGACATTATCCGAGAGATCCCTCTCGGGTTGGGAGGGGCAACTTCCAATCCAAAGTGGTTCGAGGTTGCCTTGGGATTGATTTGCATGCAACCTAAATTCAGTTCTGAGTGTCAACATTTTGGCGTCGTTGCCGGGGAATCGAAGTTGATATCTATCCCTGGGAGAACAACATTTTCCTAGTCCTAAGGCTTGGTTGAGCAGCTGGTCATAGGAAAATATTGGTTGCACATGCTCTGGCGACTCCATTAAAAGTTTCTGATGGTGATTTCACTGGCAGGAGAACTCAGAATTACGGCTTTCATGGTGCCCTGTCAATCTGGCAAGTTTAACTTCCCGTCCCTGCGCTTCATCAAACAGAGCATCAAGGGAATACGTGATCCTTACAGCTTGGTGATTGTATTTGCAAAGAGTAAGTCATTTGGGTGTACAAGTTTGATAAAATCAGGATATGTTTCCTTGACAATGGAAGAGAAGATAAAATCTTGTAGCAATCTGGCGGGACACTTCACAACAAAGGTTGGTTGAAGACCTCGTTTCTGTTCATAATCACATGAGGTGGATTGATATAGAATTCAAGCATCATAGGTATGAAAATTTTCGCTCCCCTTTATCTGCCTATTTAGAGTTATGTCATATGTTTAGTCAGAAGAGAAGTTGATGTGTTCACTGAAACTCCTTATTGAGAATGATGAAGTACAAGAGCTGTATAAATTACTCGTTAAATATAAACACTAGAGAGGAGGATATGAAGCTACTATGGCCGCCTTGCACAAATATTACGGTTTTAAATTCAAGACCCATAACATAGTGCTTCCTAAAAAGAAGTCTTTAGACATTTATTCAAATCAAAATGAAGCGTTCGCTCAAAGAATTTTCATTGAGAAGACATGTTCAGATATATATGATTATTCAAGTCTGGTTGAACGTTTCCCTTAAACATTCCTGTAACATGAATGGAGGCAGCCGCTTTGGGAAGTATATCAATTTTCTAAATTTTCTGCTATAAGTGAAAGCGCTGATGAACACGTTGATTTTGCTTTTAACAATCCTTTTGCAGACCTGTTAGAGGCTACCATGGCGGTGAGTTTCTTAATGTTTGCAGATGGTGGAGATATTCTCAGTCAGTGCGCTAGTTTTCTCTGTTACCATTCTGACTATCAGATCGGAGAAGAAATCTTGTCGTAGTCCATCACCTAGCTCCTTGATTGGTTTCATCAAAAATGCGGTCACTCAATCTGATTACCTATTCTCAGTAAGTAGGTTGACACAGGCTACAAGTTATAGCTTTCATGTTGGGTCACCCAATGGATGAAGGCACATGGTCTATTGTTCTTGGCACTTTACTTGAAAGCACCATCCCTAGAGGGAGCCTATGTTGTAACAGATATTGCAAATTACTAAAACCAACGTCTTTCTCATATTAGTCACAAAGACAATGAACGACAATGTTGGCATTTAAGCGATGATTACTTTGAATGAATCAGTAAGATGAATTCACAAATTATTAGCAAGGTTTGCACAGATGCATTGTCTGTATAGAAGTATTATTACTTTATCTCACTGATGGGCAGAAAGGCCTCCCATGTTACTCTGGAGTGTACCCTTCAGTCACATCCTAACATGGTAATCCTTGGTAGGGAAGTGGCCACATTAGAATGACTCTCTTTGATCTAACAACACGCCCTACTCCCCCCCGTCAATCACTTTATCCTTCCAGCATCGATGATCAATCGGGATTAAGGTATCAGATTGTGAAGCTTCTATTTTATCGAAGTGACTCCTTCAAGATGAAGGACGAAGAGGATCCAGTCAAAGTTGTGAAAGAGGCTATACCAAAGGTTTTGGTGCATTAATATCCTTTTGCCGGAAGATTGAGAGATTTAGATAGCGTTAAACTCACAGTGGACTGTACTGGCGAAGGTGTTCTTTTCGTGGAAGCTGATGCCGATATTTCCTTGGAAGAATTTGGAGATTTGTATCCACCTATTCCTTTTGGATATGACTTTATCAATAAACGTTCCAGGATCGAAAGACATCAGATTCTCCACTACTTCTTATTCAGGTAACGCGTCTAAAATGTGGAGGTTTTATATTGGGTTTGTGCTCCAATCACTGCATGGGTGATGGTGTTGGTACTGCCCAATTCATTAATTCCATGAGTGAAATGATAAGACGGGCAATGAGCCCGACGGTTCTGCCAGTATGGAATAGAAGAATCCTCTGACCCAGAGAGAAGCATACTGTGGAATTTCCCCACCACGAATATGACCAACCAACGCCGGACGAATATAAATCATTAATGGTGCCTCTGGACGAAATGAACATTTAATCATTCTTCTTTGGGTTAAAGGCCATCAAGGCCCTCAAACAACACGTGGCATCTATAGAAATGCCCATGCCTTTCACCAGAGTTATACGGAAATGGAGAAGCATTTCAATATATTTGTATATCCAGAGGGAGAACCGCCTTTGGCACACAACGGGCCGTGTAAGAATATCTATACGGTGGAAGGCAGATTCATCCATGAGCTTGAACTGGGGAATCAGTTCGTGACATCGAACCCGAAGGAGGCCCATGTTCAGTTTCTTCCCCTGAGCATAACCATGATGGTGGGCTTCATTTACAAGCCCTTGTCTCATGATATCACGGCCATAAGACGCTTTGTCAGCGATTACATTGATGTCATTTCCAACAAGTATCCCTTTTGGAACCGAAGTATGGGAGCCGATCATTTCATGCTCGCATGCCATGACTGGGGGCCGCTTGCATCTATGGAAAACCCATTATTATACAAGAATTCAATTCATGTTCTGTGTAATGCCAACACTTCAGAAGGATTCAATCCCAGGAAAGATTCCACACTTCTAGAGGTGAATTTGAAAATAGGTCTAATGACAGGCATACTTGGTGGTCAATCTTCTCTGCAGAGGCTTGTGCTCGCCTTCTTTGCCGGTGGAAACCATGGACCTGTAAGACCCATATTGTTTAAGCATTGGAAAGAGAAGAATGATGTTGATACACAAGTCTATGAATATATCCCCAAGGGATTATCTTATTATGAAGAAGGCCAGATAGTGCCTATGCCCAAGTGGATACGAAGTGGCCAGCCCTCGAATCATGGAGGCAATTTACAGTGAATGTGTGCCCGTCATACTTTCGGAGCATTATGTTCTTCCCTTCAACAACGTGATGAATTGGGCAAATTTCTCTGTTCAGATTCCCTTTACCAAATCTCAAGACCATACTCCAATCCATCCCTGTAAATAAGTATGTCCAGATGCAAAAAAGAGTAAAGCAAGTTCAGAGACATTTTGCTATCAACCAACCTCCAAAGCCTTATGACTCATTCCACATGATTCTCCATTCCATATGGCTCAGAAGGCTCAACATTCAGATTACCTCATAAAAAAGATACCCTGTACAAATTACTTTTTGCTGCAATTGCATTGATGAATTATTTCCGGCTTAAAAGTACCAGCTCCGATTGATTGGTTCGTTGATGAAGTAAAGTACCAGCTCTGTACTGCTTCATATACTCATGATAGTAAACTAGCTAGATTAGTTTTCATTCTTTCTCACCATGTGGATAATATGTCGGCGGAAGAATACTTTTGCTGTATGTTTGGATTTGCAATGTACCACATTCGAAAGCGTTATCAGCAATTGAGAATGAAGGCTCTGAACCTCCCTGCCCACCTAGATTTAAAATTGTTGTTTACTTTAAACATCCGTTCTTGATTACAACTGCCTCTTTCGGTTGGCTACTATGACAATGCCATAAGATTTCCATGCACTGAGGCAAAAATCCCAGCCGCTCTCTTTCGCTGTGAATTTAATCAACACAACCACATAAAGAAGACATCCACGCATCAAAGGGATCATTCATACACCACTTGTCAAAATGATTAGTGACGGTTTAAAGAAGCTGGCAGAGCATCTGACAGTCGCAGAGTTCCAAGAAGGCAAACCGTTTCATATTTCTCGAAACAAAAAGAGATTTATTTTAGATTATTTCTTTTAAAGACTGAGTTATGTAACGTATTGAGGGCGATTAGTTAAATAATCATTGGGAGGAGGCTGACAGAAGGGGGGAGTTGGGGGAAAAAACCTCTTTTGAAGAGGGGCTCCTTTTGTAAGCCAAATTATTTTGTAAACCCGGAATGGAGTAATACAGACGACGTTTTCACTTGATATTGTGAGATTCATCATGGTCGATTCTTTCAGTATGTTCTCCCTGTTGTCATTGTCATATTGTTTATCTCTTCCTCTTTCATCTGAGTTAAAATTTGTTTGGAATTCATTTTATATGCTCCTTACACACAGTTGATATATATGTGTTGTGTTTCTATGGTGATTGGTCAGAATTCGCTCAAGATAAGCGCTATGCATCTAGTTATCAGCCTTCATTTTTTTCCCTCTAAAGTTGTATTGAAAATTCATCCTTGATAGATGCTTTCACTGTGATGGCCTTTTCTTTTCTTTTTCTACTACTGCATCATGATTATCAATTGCTGAAAGATAGACTTACTTTGCCTCATTTTCCACAAGTTATACGATCACTGCTATTATCTCCTTTCTTCGGTTTTCACTTGACTCCATGCCCAATGGACTGTTTCCCTAGTCCAACCCCCAAACTTTAAAAATCCAAAACTATCGTTTACCCATAAATCTGCCCACCATTTTACGCCTACTGAAGATCATATTGTGACATTATCTGAGAGATCCCTCTCAGGTTGGGAGGGGTAGCTTCCAATCCAAATTGGTTCGAGGTTGCCTCGGGATTGATTTGCATGCAACCCAAATTCAGTTTCGAGTGTCAACATGCCCAACATCACCAAAAAATGCCTCTAGTCATGTGCAAAATGTGTACCAAGCATATACCAGGATCACCAAGAAATGACTCAACATGTATCATATCATATTCAATATGTGTGTCTCAACCATATGCCAAAACATCAATGATATGCATTCAACCATACACCTCAAGCATGTGCCAAAACATCCATAAACCATGCACCAAAAGTTGTGCCTCAAACATGTGCCATATCACTCATGATATACCTCAAACATATACCAATATATGAAATAAACCATATAACATAACATCACTAAGAATTGCACCTCATACATGTGCCAAAGATATGCCTCACACAAAAGATACCTCAAATCATCAAACTTGTAAGATTCACCACAAGCTCAATTTTCAATTTCTGATTTTGAAATTTCTATCTGAGGTACTTCTGTATGTATTGTCATACTTGTGAACATTTCACAGTCTACAAAGTCCCACAAAATAAGTTATAGAAAAATTTCAAGCTGACTTGTTTAAAACATATTCTAGGACCGTTCAAGAACTATGACCTCCATAGAGCATATCACCAAAAGTATTGAGATCCAACATTCAAAATTTTAACCACAGTTACTATGATATATTTTCTCCATCTCATCAAAATTTCATGGTTTGAAACTTTCCAGAACATAATTTATAGCGAAAGTGGCACACCTTCCTGAATTCTGACCTATTTTGGAGAGCGGACTTGTACAACATGCCCCACACTCAATATTTGATATCTTATTATGAAACTCACACAAAAGATACTATAGACTGCAATATTCCCAATTCAATTGGTCTCATAGAAGTTGAATTCTCTATGAAGAAGTTATGAATATTTTACCTGGAAAACTTGTTTGATACTAGTTTTAGGAATACTCAAAAACCCTATCTTCCGCAAAGTGTATATCCAAAAATACAATGACCCAGATGCTGAAATTTTTACCATAGGTTCCTTGCTATGTCTTCTCAACAACCTCCATTTTTCAATATCTGAATCATTCTATAAAAAAATTATAGTGAAAATGGTAAGATGACCTTTTAAAAACATACCTTAGAACACATCATCACAAGACTTCATCTTCCCTTGGAATTTCGCTCTTCTTCACTTCATTTTCCCTCTAAAATTCATACCACACTTGTACTAAGAGATCAACAAATTGAATGATGAAAATGATAGGTTCTTAATGTGTATTTATACTTTTTCAAGTACCTCCTTTACTTGACTTTGGGGCTGACCTATACTTTCTTGTTACAACCACTTTACCCTTTAATTAATGACTTGTAACTTCTTGTTGCAACCATTTAGGGGATTCTTAACCATTCTTCAGGGATTCCACCTTCAAGAGACCATAATTTCTCAACCATGAGGAACCAGATGGAATACCACCTTCCATTGGATATGACACAACAAGGATTATCCATTTATGAGTGTGTTTCATGCATTTGTACTATCCTTCATCCTCTTTTTTCTCAAACAACTTTTAGATTCATGGCCACATCTCTGGGGCTTCCAGACTTCTTCTAGGGTTGACATAAACTTTCAAACTTCTTCTAGGGTTTAAATAAATGAAAACCAAACTATCAAAAAATATTGGAGAACATATTTGCATCTTTCAGTTGATTGAAAATATCATTTATCCTTGGAAACAAACACTTGTTATTCACCGTCACCTTATTCAGCTACATGAAGTCAATGCATAATCTCAAGGTACCATCCTTCTTTTTCACAAATAGTACTGGGGATCCCCAAGGTGACACACTTGGGAATCTATACCCCTTCTTCAAAATATATTCAAGATGCATTTACAATTCCTTCATCTCTTGTGTGCTCATCCTATAAGGAGTCCTAGATATAGGGGCTGCTCTAGGCATTGAATTAATAGAGAAATCAATATATCACTTCGTTGGAAATTGCGATATCTCTTTAAATACATCCTCAAATTATTTTAGGACATCATAGTATTTAATATTTGGCACTTTACCCTTAGGTGTCTCTTCCATATGCACTGCAAATATTTGGAAACCTTTCCTGAATCTTTTCTTCAGATGCAAGGTTAAAATTTCTCTGATGGTTACTATTCTTGGAATACCTTGAACTATCCTTAAGTTCCCTTCCTCATCGAATCGAGTAAATGATTTTTTATAAAAATCTAGGATAGAATGATTCTTTTCCATCCAATCCATACCAATTAGGCAATCATATGAACCCAAAGGTATGATATTCAAATCTTCCTTTGTGCTTGGTCCATTCATGTCCATTGGAAATTCCTTAACCATCTCATTAATTCTTCTTTTAGCTCCTGTAGATAATTGAACTAACCGAGATTTTCCAAGATTGCTTCTTGGAAAATGAAATATTTCCACCAAATTAGGATCTATATAACTATGAATATCTCTTGAATCAATTAAAATAGCAATAGGTTGATAATTGATCTTACCTTCCACTTCAATCAGGTGAGACTGAAATTAGCTTGCTTGTTGTCTAGGGATACATAGATCCTTGACATGCTTCTGCACATGTCCTCAATTGTATCAACATTTTTTTATAGTGTGAGTAGTCCTCAATTTTTCACCTTTGTGAGGGAAATATTTGTACATGTGATCTCCCTCACAACACCAACATTTAATAGGTGGGTTCCTTGTTATTTTCCCCAATATTTATGTCATTCTAGGATCATTTGGAGTTGGTTTCCCTTGAGAATTATTTCTAAATAATGGTGGCTTGTTCCCCTTCTTCCTCTGCTCCATATTACATTTCTTCTTATCTTCCCAATCCTTTTGGAAAGTTGGTCTTCCTCTATGTTGATCATAGAGACACTTGACTCTCCTTATTGCTTCATTCAACATCTTGGGATCATGATACTGTATCCTGTCACTGAATATTGATGACATTCCACTCAGGAATATTTAAATCTTGACTTGTTCATCCTTGATGAAGTCAACATACTTCAACAGTTCTAAAAATATCCTTTCATACTCGTCCATGGTCATACTCCCAAGCTTGAGTTCAAATAACTCCTTCATCTTCCTATCATAATAATTCTTGGTCAACTACTTCTTGAAATTCCTCCAAGTGATATTCTTCTCATTAATGTGTTGTACTTGCACAAGCTGGTCCCACCACATTTATTCTTTTCCCTTTAGCTGGTAAATGGAAATTATTCATTTTTCCTGGTCAATGGAAGGTATCTCCTCATTCCCCACAACAAAGTCTCTTCATCTTTATATTTCTTGTACTCACCATCAAATATATGAGGTTTAATATTATTCATTTTTCCTTGTAGTTCATCCACTCCCAACCTCCTCTTATGCTTCCTAACCGAAGATATACTTGGACAATTGTATTCCCTTCTAGTTGAGTTCCTTGGTGAGTGGTTATGATGTCTACCCACACTTCTAAATTTTCCCCTTCTGGCAGGATATATATGACTCTTGGACTTGCTTGATTATGTATCCTTATCCATTTTATTTTATATTTTTTCCAACCTCTGCAACAAATTGATGTTGAATCCATATTGTTGCTCCTTAGCCTACATAATCCTCTCATTATCAACCTTATATATTTTCACATCTCTTTGCAAGATCTTAATAGTGTCCACCAAATTCATGCTCTCCTCTTTTCCTTCTCCATACCCATTGAATTCTGTCCCTGCATTACCCATGCTCACACCCAACCCCTTTGCTTCATCTTCATAGTTGTAGGTTCTCTATCAATCTTCCATGCTTCTGGTCTATGATGTCTCTGCTGAATTATTCTTAGTTTTATATGTACCCTTAGCTCTACAAAATGTGCATTCACTAGGATTTGTTATACCATGATAATTTAAAAAATCGACCATTTTGTGCACCATTATTCCCTTTAAGTTCACTATAAATATCATTTATGATTTCTTACGAATTTTAACTGCCCCATTTACATTTCTGGGTGAATACATGGACTCCTCTGTTCACGACCTTTCCAACGATTGTTCTTATGCTTAATTCTAAGTCTTGAGTAGAAATTTATTGATGGAACATGCAAGGAAAGGAATATTATCTAGGAAACAAAATCCATTATCACATGCAACATATCTTCAACACTCAACAACCGTTTGATCATTCCTTCGGATTTAATCTTGATAGTTGGTTTTTTATCGTTGGTTATTGTAATGCTCAACATGACCCTGATACTCAACAACCATCCAATCTAGAATTTGATTCAATATCAGTCGTCAAAATGTTTCACCCATACTTAGAAATTTCTTAAGTTGTCATGGGTTCATTATCCATTCTCCATTTTTGTTACTTTTTCACGGCCTACAAAATTCACCCTCACATTCCACCACCTTCATTTCACACCCATACTTAGAAACGTTTCCAATCATTTCACGACAGGTATAAGGCATTTTCCCATTTCACTTGTCTATATTCACATATCCATCTATCCGATCAATTTCTTATACTTATACAAATTCACATCATTCATTGCACTCTGCGATGTCTTAATACTTAGTCAATTTTCAAAATCTCACCACGCTCTACGATGTCTTGATACTTAGTCAATTTTTGAGATCTTACCATGCTTCGTGATGTCTTGATACTTAGTCAAATTTGTAAAATTCACCGCGGGTCACGGTAATTTTATGCTTCCTTCATACATACCACCGATCCTCTCCATTTAACTAATCCATTCTTTTACTTAGTCAATTCTTGTAGTCTCACCGTGGATCTGGAGGCAAGGTTCTACAAGACATGCATGCGCCCCACCACTGTGGCTCCACATCACCTACCATCTGCCACATTGGCCCCCACATACCAACCACCATGGTAGTACATGTCACTCTTCTGCCACATTATCTGAAACATGGCCTACACATCATACTGACGTCACTGTACGGAAAAATTACCCAAAATTTTCCAATTTTCCAATTTTTTTCATTTTTTGATTTCCAATACACCAAATTTCACAATGTCTT
Source organism: Picea engelmannii (assembly GCA_009831015.1). Lineage (NCBI taxonomy): Eukaryota > Viridiplantae > Streptophyta > Pinopsida > Pinales > Pinaceae > Picea > Picea engelmannii. The sequence continues at coordinate 310,748 of ML795199.1, read as the reverse complement.
TCCTCAATCATCATTGAAGCTATGTAAATATGAAATTCATCCAATTACAGGCCCAAAAATGCATGAATAAACCTATGCAACAACCACTTACCCCCATGCGCGGCCGATTAACAATTATGGGAATGAATTTTCTTCAATTCCATTAAGAAATTGGGGATTCTTACAAATTCCACCATAACTGCCTCTGTAATTTGAAATTTGGCCATCTACAAGCCTGTATTTTCTCAAAATGGAATTAAAATTTGGGGATTTAGAATCCATGAATAAATTTCTTTAAATTCCCCATGAATTCTTCCCTTATTTCATAGGAATCCTTTTCTCAAACAATTTGCAGACATACTCTGAAATTAAATTTCTACAATTTTATCTTCAGTGTTCTACTAGCTGGACCATGTAGGATCAACATTGAACCTATGAATTTGATACTTCTTTGTAACTTCCCCAAACACCCAGTCTGAGTGACGCTACACAAAAACCTGACTTCTGTCCCAAATGCATTTTCAAATTTCCTCTAAATTCTGCCCCTTATGACTTTGATATTGTTAGCACTAATATTTTCATGATCAAATTTTGGTCTTAAAAATTCATATTTTTCTTATATAAAGATAATAAGGTCTTCTTAGCATATTTTTTTTCATATTAATGCCATATGAGGTGTTTTAAATTCTAAAACTAATATTTTGAAAAAGGCGCTACAGGAAGTTTCTGTAGTGCACCTAATTTTTAGCAAAAAGTTACCAGAGATTCAAGAATTTTCCTGTTTTAGTCATTATGTTTGAGAACAGATCCCTGGAAACTGGAAGGCTATTTTTGAAAAGTGAAATAGGTTTGTCTCAATAACGGACTCATCTAAAAAAACCTCTTTCCATTTTTACACACGTGTTATGGTTTGGAATATTCGAATGAATCTTTACAACTCATTTTTCAGATTCATAAATTCAAGAATTTTCCTGTTTTATTCATTATTTTTTGGAACAAATCCCAGGCATATGGAAGGTTATTTTTGAAAAGTGAAAGATATTTTTCTCAATAAAATAATCATACACAAAACCTCTTTCTGTTTTTACACAGGTGTCATGGTTTTGGAGATTCAAATGAATCTTTACAACTCATTTTTCAGATTTAGAAATTCAAGAATTTTCCTGTTTTAGTACTTATTTTTGGGAACAGATATTGGGAATATGGAAGGTTATTTTTGAAAAGTGAAAGAGGTTTTTCTCAATAACGAACTCATGTACAAAAATTTCTCTCGGATTTTACACAGGTTTAATGTTTTGGGAGAAACAGGTGGATATTTGAGCATCATTTTTCCAGAATTTCGAGAGTTTATTTTTCCTAAACATTGCCTAGCCACCTCATCATTTCGAATTTTGGATGGAGGTTTTTGGATCCATTTTTCTTGGATCTTGAGAATAATGTAATATATTTATAAAAGAGAGGAATTAAAAGAGTGAGAGGGGGTAGATCCCTATTTTGGATTTCACTGTAAAATTTTCAAGAGCTAATTTTTGCTTATATTTTCTTATGTAAAGATATCAACTGCTTATGGAGCCAATGGTAAGTGTGTGTTTCTATTCTCTGTTTATCATCTCTTTTAATTCATCTTGAACATATTTTTCTGTTGTATGATACATGACTGGAAATCTGTGTTGACAATGTTTCTTTGTAGGATATATTGCAATATTTTCCATATAAATGTTTAATCCCTTTGAATCTTATTTGGAAAGGGTTTATGAGTAACGATTCACTATTCTACTGAGTAAAGACATTAAAGAACATGTTTCTATTTGGTGAATTTATCAGTTTTTGTTCCACAATTCTTCCATACCATATCACTTATCTTATTTCACTGACCATAGGTTTTAGTTACCCGATTTTCTACACATAGGAAAGTGCCTTAAATAGCTCAAATCATAAGCCTCATTGAAACCAAATGTGTGATCTTTCCACCTTCATAAACTTATTGAACATTAAGAAACAAGGTGTGTTAGGATTGTTCCTAAAGCAATCTTGGAACAACTTCTAGCGCTAACAGATACCACAAGTATATTTTCAGCCACCTAGCTGAGTTGTGTTATCTCTACTCTTAGCTCTGATACCACATTGTAACAACCCCATACCAAGCTGGGCCATGCCACACACAATTTCTATCTCTGATACCATTTAATTAATGGCATGCTCTGCATATGCAACGATTATGCAAGGAAAAAAACAAACAATTCATGCATAAACATGTATAGTAAAACAATATATATTTTTACATAAACATTCACACAGTAATAGCATAAAAACACAGACACAATGACACTTATATTTTTAATAATTCCACCAACTGTGTGCAGACCTCAGACTTTCCTCCCAACCATAGATTCTATTGCTCAGAAACTCTCAACATTGGGTCACCCCCAAGCTAAGGCTAGAAACCCCATCCGAGAAGGCTTCCCAGGCTAGGATAAAGTCTCTCCAACACAATAAAACTCAGGTCAAGGTGCCAATTTATACAACTAGCCTAAAACCTCTCATTTCCCATAGCCTGTCCCACCCCAAGAAATGTACCCCTTATCTACTCAACGGTCCTTCGAATATCCCACTTCCCTTCCCAGGCTTCAACAACAGGCCAAACATAAAGTATCGAAGTTCTGTAGCTATTTCCCAACGCATAGGGAAAATGATTCCCAAAATTTCTCTCACCTGGAGAGAATTCTCATGGGCCGGACAACTTTCTTCTTTAGAATGCACATGAGCCTGACAATTTGCTTCTTCATAATTCACACAGACCCAACAACCCGCTTATTCTCCTCAAACTAACCATATTTACTGATTACAATCAGCTCCAATATCTCAAAGTACAGTACCAAAGATGGATTGCATGAAAGTACAATGACAAGAGTTAGGATGAGAATAATGAGAATCCCCCCACCAAAAAAAAATACACTAAGTTTTCCCCAATATATTTTCATGTCACCAACTTGAAACTTATCATGATGGGAACTACATGGGCCCCACTTGGGAATACATTTCACCACTTTAGAAAATTAGGATAAGATATCATATAACTTAGACTTTAAGAAATATTGATATAATATTCCCTTGGGCATAATCCCCCTTGGCTTAGCCCCTCTTCTTAGACTCTTATCCTCCTTTCCCTTCTAGTGGAGTTCTATCCCCCATACTATTTTTTCTGGTTGGTATGCAATAACAATGTATTTTTATTAATAATCTGAGTGTGATTACATATTACAATGATAGGCTCACTAGCCTTTTATCATCTAGGATTTCCAGCCTATTAATCACATAGGCACTCCGACCTCAAAAATTATAAATAAAGGCACTCTAGCCCAAAATATCTTGGCTCACCATCCTAGATATACATTTACAATTTGGGTTTAGACTAAGGGTATTACACCTTTTGATATATTGGATAAGGTGGAAGATAAATCCTATAGACTCAGTCTACCATGACACATGCACATTTACTCAGTAGTGAATACAGAGAATCTAAAACTCTATGATCCTTCCATGCTGGATCAAGAGGAGGAGAAGGTCCTACCTACCATATAGGACTTAGCACCAGAGGCTTAGGTAGAGTTGGTAGAAGACATAGTTTTGTAGAAGAAGTCCAGAACTACTAGATAGGGGCAACATGACCTTTAGAAGATTGGGTTCAAAGGACAACTTCTAGGCAAAGAAAAGTGGTACTCTAGGAATAAGGTAGAGGAAAATTTTCCTCACCTCATTCAATAAAGTATTTGGGGAAACAAATCCTCTCTAAATGGGGAGGTATGATCTAAATTGGATCATTATATTATTTTTCATCTATCTCGATGCTTTCAGAGTGGAAAAAATTAGAGGAATCAACTTGCAGGGCCATTTTAGTGTCAGGTCCTAGTTACGAAAATTGGGGTCTCGAATATTTTGGAGCCATTTTGATGCATTAAATGGAATTTTGTGGGGTTTCAGTATTCAAATCTTGTTCCCACACCCTTAACGATGTTTTACACTCCAAGACCTTTCCAACGTTGCAAACCTTGCCTGAATCAAAGCTCTTATGTGAAAGTTATACCTCCCACAAGTTGACCGCCATGATACACGTGGATGCCATGTAATCCCCCCATTACTCAAACATATGGAGCTAGCCATGAGTGAACTTTTGAGAAAATGATAGAAGGTCCAAACCTTATCACTAATTGAGGGTTGAGGAAGCCAAAACTCTACCCCTAGATGGCTATCAGACTATGTTAAATATCAAGCCACTAGGAGGAGAAGGGGTTTCATTCATTAACATTGTATTTGTTCCATAGTTGAGCAAAGAACCTAGGAGTGGTATTTTTTTAGAGCATAACAAAGGAGGAGAGATCATGTATTATCTGTATAGGCCACAATGTCAAACAAAACTATACAAAGATTATTTATTTTTGGGCCTTTCGTTTTGATAAAAGAGCTTGCACAACTCATCAAAGATACAACCAACCAAGTGAAGAAGGATGAAAAAGGAAACGTGCAACGGAAAGATGTTGAAACTAAACACAGTTTGAATCTAGCGCAAAATCAGTTTTTAGCCAATACGGTTACAACATAATTAAGAAGAGAAGAGGGCTGATGAGTTCTCAAGAGGAAGAAAGGAACTGATTGTAAGGAGGATTCTCTTTAGGATGATTCTCAGGATGATGATTCTCTTCTTGGGTGACTCTTTTGTATGTTCTCTTTAGTATTGTACTGTATTGTAATGGGTGTGAGAGAGATAGGGAGATGCAATAACTATATTTGTACTCCATATATAGACTATAATTAGGAAGGGAATATCCTAGACTCATTGTCATCAACTGTAGTATTGTACTGAGATGTACCTATTGACCTCTTATACTAAGTCGGGTGGGTGTCTAATGTAAAGATGCGAATGCTTATTGTCCAAAGACTTCTAATATAACAAAAAGATAATGGAGATCAAATTTTTAAAATGTTCCTAGTTCATATTACTTTCCGTATCTTTGAAATGTCATTATGCGCTATCTGTTATGAATTACATGTCGTTATCCCTTCTTAATGTTCTGTATAATTTTGTTCTTCTGTATTAGTGTATGATGTGATAAAGACATGAATTGAGTATCTATCTTGTGTTAGAATGGTAACAATATTGATGGGTTATAGATTTGTATATCATTCTTCTTACCCTTGCACTTCGGGTGAGACTTCTTTCCTTTCGGAAAGATGAAAATGCCAACGCACTAGATTACTTCGGTACCCTTTTGTTGGTAACCTGTAGAGGACCCTGGTCTGACAACTTTTCACGAACAAAATGGTTCCGTTGTCGGGACCCTGATTTTACAAGGGAACCTGTAGGGAGAATGATTCCACGGATCAACAATTTTGACGTTCGACAATGATGGGAACGTAGTTGTGATGTGTTCATACCGAAGGAAGCGAAGTTACAGAAGTTGAACTGGGACTTCACTCAAGATATTGTCTTCTACTCGGAAAGATCAAGTGACCAGTACGATATTTTCCTTGTAGAATTCCCAGAAAGGTTGTTCCAGTCGGTAGATAGTCTACAAGAAGCACTAGAATTCAAAGAATGGGTAAAATAAATTGGTTCTTAAGATACTGATAAGCTAGTAGAGCTTCACCGACTGGATCAAAATATCACTCGAGCAGTGGCTTTCTAGGTTGACACGTCTTTTGAAGGATATATCACCAAATTTACAGTGAAGAATCACCAGTCTTTTTCACGAGCCAAATAAATATTCAAGAAAGGGGCACGGGGAAGATTGTTGAGGGAAATTCCCCTTTGGATCAAGGTATTTTGATGGAGGAGGGGATGCTAGTTGTTCCCTTGCATGAGATGGCATCCTAAACCCATATGCTCGAGGTGGGGCGACTTGGGGGAAGGTTCATGACCTAAGAAGGGGAACAAGTTCTTTGACAAATGGGGAAAGAGAAAACATCAATAAGTGAGCATGCCCTGATGAGAGCCACCATAGTTGATAAATGGTGGTAGGGAAAGGTAAAGAGAGTAGCGAAGGAGTTTGAAGTGTTGTAGAAAGAAATCAGACTTGGAGGAATGAATGAAAGGAAGATAGAGGAATTGTGGAAGCTGTGAAGATAAGAAAGACTGGCCAATATAAGGTTGTAGGAAAGAGAAGTGCAGAAAGAAATAAGTCCCATGGAGAGTGAACGAGATAGGGAAGGTGTAGAAGCAAGAGAGGATGTGGGTCGTCTGGATCTTGCAAAAGACAAAGAATACTCGGTCCCGATCCCAGGAGGAGTCTACCATGAAGCGGAGCAGGTTTCTCGGGTACAAGAAAATGAGATCCCCCAGATCAAATAAACCTGCCCAAAAGTCAATTGAACCAGCCCCAAGTCGCCCATCCCCCAGGCGCCTTCAATACTCTTGGTAAGCTCAGTACCTAATACTCATGAAAATCCTATTTTTTTGAATTTACTTAGTTCAGTAGGACCCGCAACTGTAAAAAGTGGGAGGATAGTAGGCTCTCCTGGTAAATCACAACCACGACCATTAGGATTTATTTTGGTAGGAACAAGAACACCAAAAATGGATGGAAACATAGGAGGATTAATCACTCAATTAGTTTATATGTGAGGCTATCTAAAGGTCCAAAGGGACCTTGGATGTAGACAAGTTAGTAGAATTCCAGACCACCTTGAGGGGACGTGTCCTCAAATGTTACATGAAGGCCATTGAGCCCAGGGTACAAGGATAGGCCTTTACCCTTGACCAGGTGCATCCGAAATTCATTCTCGAATTCAAGCTACCTCAGTCAAAACATCAAGCTCTCTCTGAGTTGTGCAAGATTCAATAGAGAGAGGGGGAGTCTGCATGGGAATATAGTCAGAAGTTTAAGGACACTATTGGGATATAGGCACACCCAATTCATGAAGACCATCAAAGGGAATGGTACATCCAAGGGTTGCTACCCTTGACTCGAATCCCTTTGACGCAACATAGAATAGCCACACTGATAGAGGATTTGGAACAATCAATGAAGATTGAAGCCGTGCGGGATACCTAAGAATTTGGGATAACCAGACCTCTGGTAGATCCACACCTGTCGAATCTCTAAGGAAAACTATCAATTATCATGAAGAATATCCAAGAATTAACTCTACTCAAGCCAACACAACCTCAAGTTTGGTGTATAGGATGCTACACAGAGGGACATTGGAAAATGAGTGTCTGTGGATAAGGGGAATGGGCCAACCCCCTACAAGACCAACGATAGGAGTTGCGTAGGTATCAACTATCGATGATTGCAACTTCATGAGACATTCTCTAGGTTGTTCTCCTATGGACTGAGCTGAGACGATCTGTGAGAATGCCCACTTGATGGGTGTGTCATACTCCTATGGAATGAGTTGAGATGACATGTGTGGTCTCTTGTCGTGCTCCTCTAGACTGATTTGAGATGAATTAATATGGTCTCCTGTCAGATTCCTATGTACTTAGTTTATTCGACTTGAGATGGATCTCCATATAGTACTCCTATGGACTTGGTTGAGTTGATCTGTTGAGAGTGACATCTCTGTGGCTGAGCACATGTGGATGTGTCCCTAGTGGCAAAGAACCAGAGGATGTGTGGAACCCTTGCTATATTGTCTAAGAGCAATATTATTGTGTAACCCTAATTTGTATTATAAAGGGTAAAAGTTGACCCACCATGTAAATATAATTAATATTGTGTAAAGATTAATTATATTTTTGAGTTGTACAAGTCGGCCCTATTGTGCCAATAGACACATCCATTTGATGTGCTAGGTCATGTATAAATAAGAGTTATATCCCCATTGTGGATAAAATCACTCACACTTGTTTCATTATCTCAATGCCTACTTGTAGGGCTGAAGTGTGCACTTCTCTTAGGTGCAAGTTTTCTTGGTCATAGAGCACCCTCTTGTGTGCACTAGGGTTTGTGGTGAAAGGATGATCTTCTATTGAGTCTATAGAAAAATATTGCTGGGTTTTCCCCTTCATTAAGAAGGGTTTTCCTAGGATAACTTCTTGTGTTCTTGTGCATGGTTATTCTTCTTGTGATCTTGGTTACTGCAACTATTGTATATTGTATATTGCTGCATTGTTTATGGTTCAAGTTCATGCTAAATTGAAATAAACTACATGTGCTTGAGATAAGCATTAAAATTCAACATCAACAACTCTGCCATTTCATGTAGTAGTTCAATACAACGCTTTCCCAAGTGCCCAACCCACTCAGACATTCAAATACTGTGAAATCTGTTAGACTCAGGGGCATACAACAAGACTCTACCCCATTGTGCAAAATTACTCACCGACACCCAATACAATACATTGTGAATTTTGTGGGTCCATGATGCATGCTACAAACCAATGTAGGGAATTAGATGCACTTGCCAACAAACTGGACCAGACTACATTAAGGATAAAATAAACACCCCAAGGGTCTGGAAGAGGTTGGGGAGGTGGCGACACAAGCAAATTTAGAGGAGGGAGGAATGGAGGACAAGGACCAGGTCGATGTTACAATTTTGATGAACAAGGACATATAAACACAGACTGTCCCCATCCGAAACGACCATGGTGTTCACACTGCAGAAATAATTCCCACGCAACTGAAGAGTGTCGAGATATGTTCATAAGGTGGGAATATTAGGCTCGTCAAAGAGGAGTTAACTTCATAGGCTCCGAAATCAAGAGAGAAGTTGAAGAAAGTTTACCTAAAGTCGACATCATAACTCACAAAGGAGAACAAATTGGGGCAGAGGTAGACAATCGACCCAAGATCCAGAAAGAATCCCCCAAGGATGATAGGCATGATCCTTTGAAACAAAAGTTATTTTTTAGAGATGCAGTAGAAATATTTAAAGATGATTCTTCTCCAAAATTAAGAGAAAACCCCCCTAAATTCACCCTGCAACCTAAGACTGCTCAAGATCCTACCTCACCTCCTGCACCCTGAAACCCTGTAAATTTTAGAAGACGACAGAACCAGTCCCAAAATATAATCAACCTTTGGTTTCAATTAATATCTGAGATCCTAGGAGATGACCACCTTTCTGAGAAGTTGTAGAACACCTTGTACCTAATCCCGGGGGATGAGGGATCCCTAGAGACTAAGATAACTACCAACCTCCCTGAGAATAATACAGAAAGAATACAAAGAATGAAGTTACGAACTAGAAAATAATTTAGGTTGGAAGCCCAGTTAGATGACCTTGAAATTATAGATGTCATGCTAGACTTGGGTTCATATGTTAAAATTTTACCCAAAAATATTTTGGAGGATCTAGGGAAACCTCAATTAGTTTATTCCCCCATAAAGTTGAGAATGGGAAATCAATACTACATTTTTCCAGTAGGAAGGATGGAAGATGTTGAAGTAGTTAAAACGATAGCTGATTTTGATGTCATTGAAATAATGGGAGACAAAGACCCCTACCTTGCCTTATTGGGAATCGATTGGTCTTATGATAATTATGCTATCATTGAATTAAAGAGGGACACTATGATGTTTGAAGCAGATGCGGTAAAATTAGTCCAACCCTTATATCCATACATGGGACACATATATACTAAGCCAATGGATAATAACATGGAATAAGAAGTTCTCAACCAATTATACACTGTAACAGTAGGGATGAGGCCATATTACATCCACCCCACTACATATGGATCTGTAAGTTGGAGGAGTATACAATTAGCTGAGGAGGAATCATAGCTAACTTTTGATAGTTGGCAACATGGTTCATATGAAATATTTTCAAGATGTTGCGCAACTATTAGAGCAAGGAGATGGATTGGAACCGAGATGAGGGGTCACCCAACATATGATGATACTTCAGAGTTGAATAGTTTTCTCACTGTTATAGATGGAAAATTTGTGCCAAAGCAAAGGAACTCAGATTTGGACATAGATTTGAAGGAGGCCCTCGCTAGGTGGTGGGCCACTCATAGAGCTTCACTTTTATATTGGGAGAATGAAAAGAGAGATATTGTATACATATTTCTCTGAAGCAATCAAGTGACAACAAAGAAGAACATGGATTTTCATGATGTGCAACTATTCGATGGGAAGTATGATGCCAGAATGCATGTTGAGCAGTGCATCAAGCAATGTAAAGTTGCACAAGTACCAGCTCAGGTATTGGTTCACTTATTTTTCCACTCATTAGGTGCAATTCCAAAAACCTGGTACATCCATGAAGAGACCAAGATACAAATGAACCAGTGACAGACACTAGAAGACCAATTTTGTAGAGATTTTTCTTTTACTAGTAAGAATCCATAGCTCCACTTAGTCCTTCAAAGAATTCAAAAGATGCTATTTATCGATGATTATGAATCTAGATCAATCCCAATGGTATGTTCTAATCATGCCCATTTTCTTCAGTCCAGTTGAGACCACAACCCTGTCAGAATACCAATAGCTTGTTGCAAATTTGATAAGGACCTTGAAGAACCAAATGAAGTAGAATAACTTAGGAACCTCAATATTAAATAAAATATGGGAACTAGGAAAATCCAGGATACTACACCTAGTCATACATGTAGCACTTATACCCATACTCTAAAGTTGCAGAAGGTAAACATAAGAAGCGAGGAGCATCCTAAGACAACTTCTATAGGAGAGTACTAGGATGAGAAAACCATGAATGAAATCCATAGTCTATTGCAGGAATACAAAGACCTATTCCCCAAATCATTTTCAGAAATAAAAGGAATAAAAGGAACCATGAGAGAGATGAAGATCAAGCTAAAACCTGACTCGAAACCCATGAAGAACATACCATATTATATCAATCCCAAGGTGAAATAAAAGGATAGACAAAATGCTTACGGTAGGACTAATCTTTTCGGTTGAAGAAGCAAAATGGGTTAGCCCCATAGTCATACAGAGAAAAAAGGGTACCAAGGACATTCATGTCTGTGTTGACTATAGGAGTTTGAATGCAACATGTGTACACGATCCATTTTCGACACCGTTCAATGATGAGGTATTAGATCAAGTTGCGGGGAGAGAAGCATATTCATTTACAAATGGATTCTCTGGGTATCACTAGGTCATAATTTGAGAGGATGGAAAGAAGAAGACCATTTTTATAACCAAGTGGGGGTCATTCACAAATAATGTAATGCCTTTTTTCCTAAAGAATTCCCCTGCAATCTTCTCCGAGATTGTTATTGCAACATTTCGTGATTTCATACATAGGTTCCTAGAAGTCTACATGGATGAATGGACAATATACAATTTTCTGAAGGAGCATGTAGGGTTACTCCGGTTGATGTTTGATAGATTTTGAGAGTTACATATAGCTCTAAACCCGAGGAAGTGTATTTTCTGCATACCACACAACAATCTGCTAGGCCACATTGTTTTCTAGGAAGGAGTCCTGGTAGACCCAGCTAAAATTGCGGTTATCCTAAACATGCCACCACCTACAAGTGTGAAATAGTTTCACAGGATGCTTGGGAATACAGGATACTACCATAGTTTCATCAGAAGATATGCTAGTATCACAATACCATTGGAGAAATTACTGAAGAAGTTCAAAGAATTTCGGTGGACGACTGAGTGTGACAAAGCATTTGATACACTCAAGGAAAATATGAGTACTGTACCAATCCTTATATACCCCGATTGGGAAATTGAATTCCATGTACACGTGCATGCATCGAGTATTACGCTAGGAGCCATATTAGCACAACCAAGGGAATGGAATATTGATCACCCTATATACTTTGTCAACAGAAAACTGTCTCAAGCTGAACACAACTACACAACAACCGAAAGGGAAGGTTTGGATATGATTTATGCATTGAAAAAACTTTGACACTATTTTCTAGGTTCTCATTTTAAGTTTTTCATTGACCATTCTGCGTTGAAATACCTTGTAAATAAGCCTGTTCTTGAGGGAAGGATTTGCAGGTGGCTCTTACTATTTCAGGACTTTTCCTTTGAGGTAATTATCAAACCTGGAAGATGTAACATCGGACCAAATCACCTATCAAGACTAGAATCAGGGGAAAGTGGAGGAGCAGTGAACGACCAACTCCCTGATGCATACCTGTTTCGGGTTCAAGCCATTCCAAAATACCTCAAAGATATTGTTTCTTTCCTCAATACAGGGACTTTCCCAGGGAATTATTCTTTAACCCAGAAGAGGTACCTGGTAGTCCGCACAACAAATTACTAACTTATTGCATGCCAAATTTATAAGATGGGATTGGATAACATTCTCAGACGGTGTGTTCTAAACCATGAAAGGAGAGATATCCTATGGGAATGCCACAGTGGAGTTTCCAGAGGACACGTCAGAGGGAAAGCTACAACATAGAAGGTTCTCCAAGCTAGATTATGGTGGGACATGTTATTCAAATATGCTAAAGTCTATGCTAGGTCTTGCGATGTTTTTCAACGAGTACGAAAGCTGTCACACAAGGACAAATTTCCGCTTCATCCGGTTAGGGAACTGCAAACCTTTGAGAAGTGGGATGTTGAATTTATTGGACCAATTAACTTGGACACAATACATTCAAAGTCTAGATATATCATTACCGCAATAGAATGTCTTACGCAGTGGGATAAAACAAAAGCAGTCCAGGATTGTTCAACAAATACAATGGATAGATTTATATTTGAATATATTATTGCTCGGTTTGGATTTCATAGGAGCTTGACTAGTGATCAAGGGAGCCACTTCATTAGCAACACAATTGCAACACTGATGACACAATTTTTGATTCAACACCATAAAATCAATCCTTATCATCCACAAGATAATGGCACAATAGAGGCATTCAACAAGATTTTGGAGAGAGGGCCGACGAAGGTGTACTGCACAAATAATGAAGACTGGGATGATAGAGTTCCAACAATTTTCTAGGCTTATAGGACTACCACACAAAATTGTGCAAGTACACTCTATTTCAGTTGGTCTACGGGAAGGAAGTTTTGGTACCTGTAGATTTTATTATCCCCAGTCTCTATATAGCTCAGGCTATACATATGATAGATGACACATCGATTGCGCAAAGGATTGAAAAACTGCAGGAACTTGAGGAAGAAAGATTCCTAGCTGATTTTCATCATACAGTTGAAAAACATAGGCATAAGGCTTGGAACGATCAACACATTAAGACTAAGAGTTTTATGCAAGGAGACAAGCTACTCCTCTATGTCAGTCACTATCAAAAACATCCAGGAAAGCTGCACATGCATTGGTTAGGGCCATTCCTAGTGGCTGAGATTAGATAGTCTGGTGTGGTCAAGCTAGCGCAACTCGATGGTGTCCTTCGACCAGGGTGGGTGAATGGAACATGCTTGAAACCCTACATTACACACACTTAACATGAACCATGGTTTCTCCAATCCAAGGGAGCATACACAATTTTCTGTTGAATTTTGTAGCAATGTTGAATTTTGTTTTATGTAATAACGTTGGAGTGTGCTGAGGAGTACCATGACATATCCATCTCATTTTCGTTGTTAAATGTTTTTTTTGTAACATACCCACACAACAACGCATTATCCAAGACATCTTCAATCTACTCAACCATACAAGTACAACCGTTGGGACAACCTTTGTAGTCGGGGAGAATCAAATTTAAAATTTATTAACGGCTAAGTCATGGTGATGTCATTTCCAATTGTAGATTTTATGGTAACTTGTTGTGGGTGGGAAATCCCACCTACGGACTAGCACTAAGGGTTTTATCATGCATGCAGAAATGACCTAAATATTCTTACTTTTTACCATCATCCCATGCCTAAACCCCCATTACTCATATGTAAATACAAGGCTCAAGAGATTAAGTTGACGTATCTTATTTTTTGTGTTTGATGTCGATCCCTTTTCGCGTTTGGTCATTCTTTGACTACAACTCTCCTCCCAATGCTAACCTGCAGTCACTAAAGACAAACAAAGAAATCCACATGCATTTGATCTATGAACTAACGGTTTAGAGATTTAATCAATCATACAATCAATATTCCAATAATGACAATCTCATATGGTAGGACGGGAAAAGCAATTCTTTTATTAACTTCACAATGATACCTTACAATGATAAAGTCGGCTATTGCTCCTTGATCTTGGTCCTGGGCTCTTCTTCCACTGTCTTCCAATTGCTTTTCTCTATACTTCTCTTTGCACAAGGATGGCTAAAGGTTGTGTTAAGAACCAAACATCAATATAGCATAGAAAAACCTCAGGAAAAGTACTCAACGCCTTGAAAAAGAGATAATTTCAGATAATAAGCCTCTTCGAGGGGGCAACCTCCTTTTACCCGACTTAAATGTTCAAGTACAAGATGATTAAAATGAAAATGTCTCCTTGGTATATATAGGATACTAGGAGGTATAATTACAACTAATGGCCTAAAGCCGACATAAATAAAATAACATTACTAATCTAAATTACAACTAATGGCCTAAAGCCGACATAAATAAAATAACATTACTAATCTAATATGCCCCAATTAAGGGGTAATGAGCCAATATTAGGGCTTAACATGCCCCTCCCCTTGAGACAAGTGTTGTCCACAACGCTTGAGTAACTCTGGATGCTTCTGTATAAAAGACTCATCTTCCCAAGTGGAATCTTCAGCCGATAGTTTCCTCCATTTAATGAGATACTCTGAAATGGATCTATTCCTTAGTTGGTGAATTCTTGTGTCAGTGATGGCTTTAGGCTCCAATATGATTTTTCCTTCCTCGTCAAGCTCTAGCAATATAGTTTGAACTGGGATATTGTCGCCTATAACCTTCTTTAAGCATGAAACATGGAAAACTAGGTGTACTCGTGAAGATGCAGGTAGCTCCAATTTGTATGCCATAGTACCAATCTTTTGCAACACCTTATAAGGGCCATAGTACTTTGGTGATAATTTATTATCCTTCTT